>CAAKHG010028307.1:0-12333 GCA_901007715.1 Dactylopterus volitans
TAAATATCCGCCGTCCTCTGGCCAAAGTTTGGGTAAGACCATTGTTGTTGCGTCATTTTATGATTCTGTGAGTGTCGTTGTTGTCGCGACATCATGAACAGCAGCAGCGCCAGCGGCAGCGGTGGCGGCGGCAGTGGCGGCGGCGGCGGTGGCGGCAGCCGCGGCTGCAGCCTGGAGAGAAACGCATGACAGCACGCGAGCAACAAACGGGCCCGTCTGATTGTTTCTGATGGAACTAAAACTCATCACAAACAAAAAAACAATGGATCATCCATTTCACCAGTGGAGATTCCAGACTTTTGGTTTTTCTGTGGAAAATGGCAGTTTCTTTTTTAAATTCTAATTTAGAGTAGCCAGTTAACCTCAGCAAGCTTTTCGGAGGCATTCTCTCCGGAGTACCAGGAGAGAACCCACGCAGACACGAGGAGAGCATGCCAACTCCACATAGAAAGATCCCAGGCCGAGAATCAAACCTGCAACCTTCTTGCTATGAGGCAACGGTGCTGACCACCACTGTGGAAAATGGCAGTGGGCGGTTCCTTTTGTGAGCAGTGACCTCATTGTCGCTTTGGTTCTTAAGTCAGACACAATCTTGTCCTGTTGTTTTGTACGCGAGGAAGAGACCCGCTGCAGCAGTCCAGGAGGATGGTCGGATGATGTTCACCACCAGCAGCTTCTGGTTGACGCCTCCACGGCCTCCCTTTCCAAAGCAATAACAGCAGCTGTTACCGAGTAACCGTCACCGTAACTGATCCGAGCAGGCTCTCTCAGCCACGGAGGAGGGAGGGGAGGGGGCGGGGCAACCGCATAAGTGATGGTGATTGGGTGAGGTAGAGTAACATTTCATGGCGAGCCAATCAGAGGCAGAGTTGGGCGGCTGTTTTGTATTGTGCACACAAGAATTATTTTCTTATATTCTATTTTTCTATTTCTCACTTTTTAACATTTGTAACAAGTTCAGACATTTTGAACAATAATGACTGAAAACAAAGAACCCATAAATAGAAACTTGTTACCAGAACACAACATAAATGATTATTTGAACAAAAATGGCACAGAAATGCATCGATTCTAAAATGGGTCATTTTTGACCCACTTATGCATCTAAGGGTTAAATTGACACCCTGTTTGTTTTAATTATGATTTTGAATAATTCTACTTTTTTGACCTCTTTTATTTGCATAGTTATTAAGTTCTTGGTTTGTATCATTTAGCATTTTTTTTGGGGTAAATAAAACTATTTTTCTAAACACCTATTCTCCTCATTGCCTTGCTTCTCAATCCCTGACTGTGTGTGTGTGTGTGTGTGTGTGTGTGTGTGTGTGTGTGTCGGCAGAGATGAGAGCTGCACCATCAGCATCGCTCCGCCTCCACCGGACCCCGCCCACACCCACACCCACGCCGCTGACGCCTCATGCGGCTGAAGTCGTCATCGTAAAACTCCAACCTGCAGCTGCGACTGGTTAGCGAGTGTGTGTGTGTGTGTGTGTGTGTGTGTGTGTGTGTGTGTGTGTGTCGCGTGTGTGCGTGCGTGACGCGTGTAAGCCGAGCTCGGCCTGAAACTGCCGCCATCATGCAAACAAACAGATCAATAAATTCACCATGCTAGCAACTTTGATGGCGTGTGGATCAGCGTGCTGCGTTTCTGCTAATGAATCAAACATAAACTCTCCCAGTTCAACGTGGTGAAGGATGAATGGATGAATGGATGAATGGATGAATGGATGAATGTTTGACCCAGCATGCGATGACGGACTGGAAATAATCGAGCATTTGATGAACTACATGGTATATTGGCGTCTCTTATTTCAATGCATCAATATGTGTGTTGGTGGTTGTCTGATATGGAAATAAATTTCCATGAATATTGGATATCACAGGGAGGAGAATAAAAGTGACCAATTTCATTTCTGTACAAAAGGAAATTATCAGTAATTATGAGACGGTTTTTACGGTTTTCCAAGATGAACGTGTTCATGGCAGCAGACGTGCAGTTCTGCAGTCGGCCTGCGGTGGGAGCTGGTGGGTTTATGGTGCATGAGCTTCTAGCTTCTAGCAGCTAACGCATCCGTGACATCATTGCCCCCAAGACACACTGTTATTACATTCATCACATGACTGTGTTGTTGATTAGCGGCACTTGTGTCCCATCAAAAATGATTTTGCAGCAGCTATTTGAAGGTCTGATAGTTGCCATGTCTGTAAATAACTGTACAATATCATCATAAACCTTAATGGAGCCGCACACTTCATTAAATAGGAACCTTAACTGGAGTGATGAGCTCCGTTTGTGCTCGCTAACGATCCTGGAACGTACCTCGATAAAGAAGGGGTCAAAGGTCAAGTGCCAGCATGTCTCTTTGTTCTAATCACGCTTCCATTACAACATGAGCGCCTGATTCTGGATGAATTCATGAAGCGTCTCCGGAGTGACGCTATGATTGGCTGCTTCCTCGTCTCTGAATAATCCAGCACGCCGACGCGTCTCGTCAACATCATCAGGTGTGTGTGAATATACCAACGCGCCCGATTTGAAATTGGATCCACCCCCCACCCCCCACCACACACACACACACACACACACACACGCGCGCACACACACGCGGCGGATCTAATCATCATGCATTACCAAATCTTCTCCGTTATGCTGCTTCTGACTCTCATATCCCAATAATATGGAAACTGATCATCGCCCTGTCGTACACACGCTTCTGGCCAACGCGGCTTTATTGAATATCTCGGGAGAACGTGAACGTCTTCGTGTGATATCGCTTCTTTCCCCTGAGATCGTTTGTGCGGCGCCGCCGGAGCAGGCGTTCACGCGTGAGGAGGTGGCTGCTGATTGGCTGACAGCGGGTTCAGTCACCGTCCAATCTCATGACCCGTGATGGAATAATGCCGTTAAAAATAAGCAGCGTTATGTCCCGCGTGACTTTTTTCGGTAACGACTAATCAGAATCATTACCGTTTCCATGGTTACAACATTGTTACCGTTCCTGAGAATAAAATGCTGTGCGTCAGCTTCAGTGAGTTTAGTTGTTTTCTAACGAGTGTGGAGACACAATGAAGAACATTGACATAAAAAAATGTGTTGAAAATCTTGTGGTGGTTATGGTGATATTTATTATCTCTATTTTTTTTTCTATTTTTCTTTCATTATCATTTACAGCACATGATGCGCCTTCTTTGAAATTTTTTTTCCCCTATTGGTCATTTCAGTGCCAATAAGTCTCATCTGCACCATAACTGATAGAAAAGCCATATACTGTGCATAAAAGTTTGATGTTGAATTTTTATTTTCATTAATATTTTGGTCACTCTAATGCATGAGTGGGGTGACCAGAATATTAGGGACCCCTCCCAGTGTAACCCAGTACAGTCCAACAACAGCGTCACAAACTACAGTCCCAATAACAATCATTCAAACATGTCAACACCTCTCTCACACACATTCAATCACAATCCAACATAAAACTCCTCCTGAAGGGAGAACTGATTGCAGGGCTGTTGTATTATACTCTATGGTGGACACGCGGTGGTCGTAATCTTATGGCTGATGGGTGTACATGCTAGATATCAATCAATAATGCTTATATATAGGGAGATCTGTAATCAATGACACTTAATATGCAACCACAGCTGTTTCAGAGGAACTGGCTGTTTCATCTGATGGATTTCTTGTTATTGTAATATTGGTTCAACATATCAGCGTAAGCCCGGTGCTCCCGATGAAAGAGTGTGTGAGTGAGAATCTGTTAATCTCCTCAGCTTCATTAAAACAGATAGTAGCGGATTAACAGGAGGTGCATGTAAATGAGCATAATTCCAGGAGAAATTGAAACAGCAGCAGAGATAAATCTGTCATGAGGGAGAGACAAATATAATCAAAATAGCAATTAATTGAATTCCCCTTACGAAGCTTCGCCTGTTATTTGGTGGAATTACAAGCGGCTACAACGAGCTAATTGGTAAAGCCGATGTTCAGGATTAGCGTAGCATGTCATTTTGCTCGCCTCTTCTCCACCATCATCATCCTCCAACTCTCCCTCCACCCGTTTTCATTCATTTCACTCCTCTTTTCCATCCATCCTTCTTCTTCTCCTTCTTCTCCTTCTAATCTGGGGAGGTTTTCCAGGCCGACGTTGAAATCCAAAACCATTTTGTCTCCATAACAAGCGTTGATGACGGTGGACATCACGTCTCCAGATGATTTCGGGTCCAGCAGGTCCGGCAGATCTCCCAGGTGTCACTCGTTATGGTGGAGAGTTGGAGGGGCTGCTGGGAGTTTGGCCACGTTTCCATGAATGAGACGCCAGGTTGTTGGCAGTGTGAGCGTGCACAAGGGGACACACACACACACACACACACACACGCACATGCACACACGCCTTTTATTTAAAACTCACTAAGTTTAATGACAACCAGTTTTTCTAAAATTCTGCCTTGAAAGGTCAGTTGGATCACGTCTGTGATGAATGGTGGGATCTAAACGACTCTTCTTCAGAAGGGGCCTCGGCAGCGGTGATGGATGATGACGATGATGTCACGCCGATATTTTGCCTGTTTGTGGCTCCTCCCAGCTGCCCGCCGCTCTTCTCGCTGTGCATGCTCAGGTTCTTCTTTGTTGGACCATCAGCTGCAGATGCACTTCTCCGTACTCTTAAGTTTTGCACTCCACATATGCAGCATGTGGGAGGAGGTGGTTTGGTGTCGCCCCCTTCTGGACCGTCTGCATTTATCAGTAACTCTGATATTGTTATCTGTGACGTCTCTAATTTTTCATATTTGCATATGCAGCATCTGCTGTCCATCCTGGTGGACGGTTGCTCCTCTGAGGTTCTGCCTGAAGGTTTCTTTAAGGGAGTTTCCTCTCGCTTGAGTCGAGGGTCAAAGGTCAGATCGTGTCGCTCACTGCAGATGTGACCTGTGATACACAAATAAAACGGTCTTCATTCACTCACATTTTCACACCAGTTGTCTCTGCACCAGCTGATAAATCTCACCATTTGTTTTCCAGATTCTTCAGTTATACTTCTGATGATAAAAAGACTTTTTGTCTGTGAGTTTGATGTAAAACGTTTGAGTGGATGATTTGAATATCTGGTGCCCCTCCCCCCGCCTCTCTCCGAGCCCAGCGGTGTCTAATTGGTCTGCAACTGTGACAGTTAAAGCAATTAGGATGACAGGTGAGAGTGTGTAAATGGGGCTCGTACCCGGCTGGAGATGCCGGCGCCACCGCTGACCTCTGCTCCCGTTACCCAGAAACCCGGCAATTTAGCTGAGGAATCAGAGGCCAAGCTGCCGCTTGATGATGCCCAGGGACCAGCGGAGGACTCACAGGGACCAGCGGAGGACTCGGAGGGACCAGCGAAGGACTCGGAGGGACCAGCGGAGGACTCGGAGGGACCAGCGAAGGACTCGGAGGGACCAGCGAAGGACTTGGAGGGACCAGTGGAGGACTCATGTTATTTATTTTATTCATTTTGATATTGATTCATTCACTGTGTTTGATGGAGCTGAAGTTGGAATTTTCACAGTATTAAAACCAGTGTTGGGCTCGTTACTTATCAAAACTATAAATATAAAAAAACTAATTAGTTATAGTTACTTAGATACAAAAAAGTAACTGAGTAATTTATTTACAGCCCAACTCTGCCTCTGGTTGGCTTACCATGAAGTGTTACTCTACCTTAGCCAATCACCATCACTTGTGCATTTGCCCCGCCCCTTCTCCTTCTTCCTCCGTGGCTGAAAGAGCCTGGTCGGATCACTCGGATGAAAACAGCTTCAATGAGTTTAGTTACAGTAACAGCCTTGTAACCATGGAAACAGCAACAATTTTTATTTGTTACTGAAAAAGTAACGCTGTTTATTTGTAACAGCATTTATTTGTAACGCCGTTTATTTGCAACAACGACACTTATTTGTACAAGTGTCGCTTATTTGTAACAGCGGCGTTTATTTGTAACAGCGGCGTTTATTTGTAGCGTCGTTTATTCGTAGCGTCGTTTATTCCGTCGCTGCTCGTGAGTGCTTTTGCTGCGGCTCTGGTCGTCTTTGGGAGGAGGAGAGCGGACTCACTTTTTATACTGTGCTTACGTCTCTCTGATGTAAGGATACTTGCCGGCTGTATGAACTCGTGATTGTTTTGTGCTGCGGGTGAACCTGCATTCTCATGTTCAGAAATATCACGGTTACAAACCAGTGTTTTGTCTGTGGTGAAGACGGAAGCAGCGTTGAGGAGGCGTGGGTGAGAAAAACAAACGCGAGCGAGAGAAGCAATCATTCAAATGAAATCCCCTCACAAGTGCGCGCTTTATTGATTTCACCTTTTTTTTCTCCCTCCATTGCCAGCTAATCTGCTGTGGCAATAATAGGCTGGAGTTGATTAGCTAGCTGCTACGCAATAGTGATCCAGCGGAATAAACTCATCAAAAACACTGGAACATTAGGAAGCAGATGAGTTTGTGAGAGGCGGAGTCAGCGGAAAAAAACAACAACAAAAAAAAACCGCTGACCGGACGAGCTTCAGCTGGAAAACAGCAACAAATATGTTTGTTTATTTATTTATTTATTTATTTATTTGTCTCGCAGCAGAAAGAAGAGAATCAGGTGGAGAGAAAGAAAGACGTGAAGAGATTTACAGAAGCGGAGAACAACAGCGGCGCCGTATCGCTGCTGACTGGCTGAATTACGGTGACCTGGAGCGATTCTTGAACAAATAAGATTGCCTGTGTGTGTGTGTGTGCGCGCGTGTGTGTGCGTGTGTGTACACATTATTTTCTGTTGACATTTGCTAAGCGCTAGAGCTCCTGGCCAAGGGAGATAGATGAGGACCCTTAAATGTCTCTGTATCTGCCAGGGCCTTTCATGTTACCTTGAGAGGTGTGTGTGTGTGTGCGTGAGTGTGTGTGTGTGTGCGTGAGAGAGAGATAAAGAGAGACTGAAAGACAAATAGAGTTGAACTAGAGGAAGGGTATAAAGCTGTGTGTTTGCCGTTCAGCAGAAATCTCCCAGTTTAGCTTCTGACAGCTGAAGGTTGCTGCTGCTGCTGCTTCCTGTCCTGTGGAAACGTGGAAACGTGGAAACGTGGAAACATGGAAACATGGAAACATGGAAACATGCGCATCCTTACGAGCATCCTTACGAGCATCCTTACGAGCATCCTTGTGATTTTGGCGACGTCCATTTGGAGGTGGCCTCCACTTGATTTCCATCCATTGGCAGGTTATCCAGCTGCAGCACCTGGTGCAGTGTGAGCTGATGTGTGCAGGATCGGCGCTGCGACCTGCACACATGCGTCGCCGCGGTTCATCGTGAATCTCACGTGTTAGCAATCGCCTGCATGGAGCCTGAGCTGGGACGCTCATACCCATGATCCTCCATTTTCCTGCGCCGCTCCGGGCACCTCCTGCCGTGTCCTGGCCATGGGTTTCCCTGTGAGTCAGTTCCATCGATGGACCCAGTGGGAGAGGGTGCTGAGCTGAAGAGGGAACCACGGTCCACTGGGCAGCTCAGCGAGGACCTTCTCCTGCAGCAGACGGGAGTCGGTTTCCAGCCGACTCGTCCCTGGCTGCTTTGGCCGCGGCTCCTCGCCCCCTAGCGCCCCCTCCTGGGCATCTGTAGTGAGGCTCAAAAGGCTCTTAATTCCCCTGCGCGACCCGGTCAGTGCCGGTGCAGAAGACATGATGGAACTTGTCCTCTCCCGAAGCTGGTGGAGTTCCGGTGGTCAAACAACCAACCAGCCAACCAGCCAACCAGCTCACCTTCACTCATTCAGCTGATTAACATCAGATCAGAACTTACAGTCCATAAAAGGAAACCTGGAATTCTAAATGCTGGAGACTCCATCATCATCCTCATCATCACCATCATCATCATCATCATCATCATCATCATCATCATCATCATCATCATCATCATCGTCTCTTTAGCCTGACCCTGAGGATGCAACATTCGTCACTGGCTGTGTCCTAACAGGTGAAGAACAGAGGCAATGAAAGGTTCCCCAGCAAAACCTTGTCCAGGATCCCCACCCTGTCTGGTCCTGCTGGTCCTGATCCCATCTTTGGGTCCCTCTTTCCCGTCAGGACCATCAACAGTCTGGACTCTCTCACCGTCCACACAGAAACAGGCTCGTACCTTCCTCCTCTCTGCTGCTGGACCAGCTGAGTTCTGCTGGGTCATCCTGGGCTTCCTTGCCACCAGGTCAATACCAACAATACTGCGTATCTAGGTTTTCCGTCAGCCAATGGGGCGACCCTGCAGGTTATATTCTAGTTTAGCTGGGCTACTTCTCACCAAACCATAACCCTTGAAAATCTTGGTTTCATTTTGAAGAATAAAACTCTTGTAATTTTTCAGTCCTTTTGATATCCATGTTTCGCCCTTCTTTCTCCTCGTTAATCTGATTTTATCAAAATCTTAGATTCTTTTAATTTGACAGCAGACTCTAGTTCACACTCTGGTTCTCACGCTCTCCCAGATTACTGTGTGTAACTGATTTTACTTCTCAAGGTTCCATTTTTAAAAAAAGGTTCCTCTCATGTGACCCCAAACCTGCTGCTGTGATTGGCTGCCACCCTCTAAGCTTTAACTCCCTCCCTCCTTTCTATCAAGCTTTCGCTGCAACTCCAGCGGGCAGCGAGGCCTCTTAAGGACCCGGCTGGTGCTCTTAGTCACTCTTGTGCAACCATTTCAGGTTCCCCATCTCCCGTCAGACACAAAAAGATGAATCCTTCTTCTCAGTTGATTTTAAAAACAGGGTCACAGTGTTTCAAAACCATCAAATTCTGCCAGCTGTCCAATGAATCGTCCCCTGACAGACGTGGGGAGCTGCTTCATTTTTTTACTCCCAAATTTGATTTAAATAAATGGTGATTTTAGAGGGCCTGATGATGGATCCCACCCACGTCCACATAGACCAACCCAAGGAAACTCTCCGGTCAACCCTAGAACGCAGAGAAGAACCTAGCAGGACCTCCAAACCTTCCACCTGCCCCACAAAAAAAAGCCCTCATACAGCCCTGTTTATCCCAAACTTTTAGAATAAGATAGCTTCCATTCAATTGGTCTGTTTTATGTACAACGATTCAAAAAAGAGATTAAGAGGGGAGTGAGAAGAGCAGATGGCAATCAGGCGCCTTCACCTGGTCCACCATCATGAGACCAGAAGGATCATCAGAAGGCCTGCTGGTGGGATCCTTGGCGGTCCGGATGCTGGTGGTGGAAGAGGAGAGCTGGAGGAAGGAACCTGAAAAATCACTGGACTCATCAATCAATCAACTTTATTAATAAAAATCAACTTGTCATGAGCAGGAAGCAAAGATGCAAGGAGCTGAGAAGAAGAACAGTGGAGATACAAACGTTCAACTGACGGTAACCAGATCGGTCGACTGGCTCGTAGTTTGTTGGCGAAAAATAAATCATGGCGTCAAAATCGAGAATAAAAACATTTTGACAACGTGGAAAAGAGGAAGTGACGTGAGTGCGGGGCGAAGCGGAGGGGAGGAGTCTTCCTCACTCAACGATTTCACAATGACTGGGAGGAGGAGTCAAAGCATACGAGCCCCGGACAAGCATCAGACCTCCTGGTGGTGGAACGTCCCCCAAAATAAGGAAACATATTTAAACTGATGGGAGCTAAAGGACGTGAAACATTGAATTATGGTGTGCATGTTGCAAAAAGGCCAAAATATATGACGGCAGTGCGGTTTGAGTGAATTTAGAAACTAGTTAGCGACAAAATGTGGACAGAGTGCAAGTAGGAGCCAGGAGAACCTGCCCACAACCAGATGCTGGCTGATCTGAGATGGAGACTGATGTGAGGTCGCGGAGCCGCACAGAAGAAAGCGGACGGAGCTTTAACAGCCCAAGTGTGGGTTTGAGGAACGTTCAGCCATGAAGAAAGAAGCTGGCTGGGCTGATGCTGGCGGAGAAGAACCTTTGACCTCCTCGGCTGTTCCTCGCATGCACAAAGCAGCTTCCGGGGCTGAACAGCGTGACATCTTGTAGATGAAAGTGGAGGATGGGGGAGAAGCTTGATCGCACCGCTGGTGGACTGGCTGCTCCCCGGTGTTATTGGATGTCATGGACGTCAATATGAGCAGATAGGATCAGTCATTTTCAGCAGCAATATCGATGAAAGCGCTCCAACCAAGTCACTTATGGCTGCTTTATTAACTGAAGAAGAAGAAGAAAGACACATCTGAAGGTCTGAGCCTGGTGTTGTGATCAAGGCTTTTTATTTCTATGTTTTATTAATGCACTATAACCATCCAATATTGTTTGTGAAAGCCAATATTTAAATAGTGCATGCATGCAATAAAGCCTGCAGCGTGTGGAGTAATATGAATAATAATTGCACCTAATTTATTCGGCGTGTCGTTCGCTCCTCTCGCACACGTTCGCCTCCCCGATGCATCATTTCTTTTGGGGAGAAAAGCAAATCACTTAGTTTAAAAGCGAGTAAAAGTGTCTCTTTCCTGGACCACATCCTCATGCATGACTGTTAATTTGCTGTGCAGGGAAATATTATGGAGCCATTAGAGGCTCTTAAATTGGATTCAAGCAGGAAAGTCATTATCATCCACATAAGGAAGATTTCAATTGAGAGTGCTTCATCTGATATTTGATATAACAACCATATTAGAGGGAAATGTTGGATCAGATTCTCGGGTAAAGATAATTCTCTTGCTAGATTAACTTCATTTGACTTTAATAACAGTCCTGGATTTATTCATTTCTTATTTCTCAACTGCAAATGCACATATATTTCTGTCTTTTGCATGTCTATATATGGTATGGTTGTAGCTCAGCGTTGCAGTCATGGGTTTATTGCAATGTGTGTGCAGGATAGGATGGACGTTTCCACTGTGAGCAGCTGGATGAGATCTTCATCTTCTCAAATCCAGCCAGAACCGCTCAAACGGTGCAGCAAAGAAACGAATGAATTAAAAGATATGAAAAAAAAATGTAAAAAACAAACCCAAACAAATAAACCCAAAAAGTCTGGCTCAGAAATGTAACATCTGTTAAGTTTGCCGTTGGAGTGATTCAGATGACGAGAACAAATGAGCAGACCTGAGCAAAATCTATCTAATGTTGATGGTAATTATGGAGGTCGTTTGTGCCGCCGACCGACGCCGGCGTCCACCGCACAGGATAAGTGGCGTGAAGCACTGACGAGACGCTGCCGCCGCGTCCGCCCAGACGCCGCCGCCGTCACGCGTCCGCCCAGACGCCGGCGCCGTCACGCGTCCGCCCAGACGCCGGCGCCGTCGTGTGTCCGCCCAGACGCCGGCGCCGTCACGTGTCCGCCGAGACGCCGCCGTCACGTGTCCGCCCAGACGCCAGCGGCATCACGCATCCGCCCAGACGCCGGCGCCGTCGCGTGTCCGCCCACTGACGCAGCGCGTTTGCTTGTTTGCCTTCGGCTTTTTAAGAGATTTGGTTGTTTCTGGCTCGAGTTGGACCTTCAGCCTCTTTCAGCTCCGCAAAGACCAGGAGTCCATGAAGGTCCAGACGCCCCAGGCCCCGCCCCGCCTCTTTGCAGCGGCGTCTCGCTGGTCGTGATGGACGCCGGCAATTTTCCGGTGAGGTTAGTTTGGAAGAGCAACCTCAAAGCTGAGCTCCGCTGCTCCTGGGCGGCGTTCACGGGTGAGCCGGTCGCAGCCTCCATCACCCGCATTCGTTGAACTCGTCCTTTTCGCCGCCGCCGCTGCTGCCGCACACACCAGCTCCAGATGCTGCGGATAATGAACAGCGTCCAGCCAGGAAGTTGCTCCTGGATGGCGGCGATGAGGAAGCACAGGGAAAGGGTTCATTGATCTTGAAAAACAAGCCGACGCTCCGACCGCCGTCCTTGCTGCTGCCGCCTTGGAAAGGGGAGATTCCGGGGGAGCAGGGGACCAGCGGTGGTGCAGGGCCAAAGACACACACATGAAAGAGACGCTCTCCTTCATTTCCCTGTGGTATGTTGGTATCACAGAGGATCTGCACACTTCCAAGGGACCATTCTTCATCCGCCATGACGGTTATCAATGGTGGCAGCTTCTTAGCGTCCGGCGATGCGTTTTTGAACTGCGCCTCGCTGCGTTTGTTTGATCATCTGCCAGTTTTTATTTCTGACCACCGCGCTGAATGATAATGATGTGTGTTTGTGTCCCTCACGAAGCGGCTTAAAGAGGAAAAGCGGGTCCCCGCTTCCTGCCAGAGAGCTCGAGACGCTCGCAAGGTAGCTGCTAATTAAATGAAAATGTCACACACGGTTCATGCCACGTGTGTGTGTGTGCAGGTGTGTGTGTGTGTGTGTGTGTGCACGCGCGCGCTTTT
>CAAKHG010028311.1:2983-17225 GCA_901007715.1 Dactylopterus volitans
ATGTTGCCGTTGGTGGTGAAGGTCTGTCCGCAGATGTTGCACTTGTAGGGCCTCTCGCCGCTGTGCACCCTATTAGACAGGAAAATTACCAAAATGCTGCAACAGCCCAAAACGTTGAAAGATAATACTTCTGAAAGCGACATCTATCACCTTCACTTTCCCTTCGCAAGTCTCTCTTTTGGCTTCACAGACTATCGTTGCAGCAGTGGAAGCAAAAAAGAGGAACAGAGACTCCGTCTTTCATCTTTAGTACCTGGAAAGTGCAGTATGAATACTGTATAAAGAGCGTACTCTATGAATAACTTCAAAAGGATAAACGTTGTGAACCTGAAGCAAATCTAATCGAACGCAATACTAACAAAAATTGTGGTGAAATCGCAATACAGACGTATTCTGGCTAGCATCTGTTGTTTAAGGGTTAAGCTTTCAAATGTGCCCCTCCGTGGACCATCACCTTATCGTGGTGTCCTATTGATCAGGAGCTATGTTGTCAGGGGCAGCAGCCCTTGGTGGGGTCTCCCACGGCAAATTGGTCTTGGGTGAAGGGTGAGAAAAAGAATGGTTCATAAAGACACAGATGGGAAAGAAAACATCAAAAGACCAGCGTGCCCTGCCCAGAGGGGGTACTGAGGCCCCACTCTGGAGTCAGGCCTGGGGAAGGGGCCTGTCGGCGAGCGCCTAGCGGCCGGGCCTTCACCCACGGTGTCCGGTCAGGTCCAGCCCAAGGCAGAGACATGGGTCCGTCCTCCTGCAGGCCCACCACCTGCAGATGAAACCATATGGATCTAGTGCAATGTGGACTGGGAGGCATACCGCTGCTGCCTCCGCGACCCGGACCCGGATAAGTGGAAGAAAACGAGATGAGATGAGACCAGACAATTTCAAATGTGGACTGCAACATCTCCAGCTGTAGCATCATTCTACTGTGCGTAGGTGAAGCTTACAGTAATGAACTTAACACTTTTCCTTTCCCTATCCCATGAATGCACATGCAGGAGTAGAAAAAGTACGAGTTCTGTGCAGGCAGAATGCAATTTTAGTCCTGTTCAGTCCGTTCATACACGTCATACCTTGTTTTTGGGCATGCATTGCAAAGAAATTACAGTTGACAAAGACAATAACATGTTAGTACACCTGCCCAGGATGTCAAGGACATGCCAGGCGTTTGTAGGAGGAGGGGTGAGTATCAGACTAATGCTGTTGTTTTGTTTTGAAGGAAAACTGAAAAGGCTGTTGTGTCTGTCTGTCATAAAATGGTGAAAGTATCAAAAATGTATTAATCTGAAAACAAAAAAACAAAACAAAAAACAATTCTATTCCAAATGTCCCAGTTAGTGAAGCAGATTTGCTGCATTTGGTGGCGACTCAAATTGACGATTGACTTAACGACCGACCTCATGCCAAGGTCATGAGAAATCAGGGCCGTCCATACCTCTCGCCGTGCTGCCACTATTCTTCATTTTGATGACAACGGGTCACACGTCAATGCTCATTTGTTCAGTTAAATTTTTTAATGAACCCTTTGAATGAATTAACCAAAGCAAATTAGCACTGATGAATTATCCATCAGGGGTGTGGAGCTGAAAAACCAGAAGTTATAAAACAGACTGGATACCCACGTGGATGCTGCAGGTGGAGATGCCACCGTGCATCAACAAAACAAGAAAAATACAGAGACCAAAATACTTGTCAGTCACACGGGTGTCCTTGTGTGTCAAAACAAACAGTTATTGAAATAGCAGACATTAATAATAGTTAGGTTCCTAGGGAGAGAGCAAGCAAACTGGCCTTGTTCTCCAGTGGTTATACTGAGCATCTTGAGGGAACTATGCTTTGCTGTTTCCAGATGCTTAGTTCTGCTCCATTTCACTTCACAGCAAGTTTTGATCAAGCCTTGACTTCATCACACTCTGGTGTATAATTTTTGAGAAACCATGAAAAGAGAGGCTCCAGGTACTGCATTCACTTTCCCTCCTTTTCTTCTTGATTTTTATGCAGGCAAAAAAATTGAAATATATATTTCCCATATTAACTCTATTAGGTATGGTTATCATAGCTTTCCTGGCCCGGCCAATTACCGTAAAGGACATCAGGTCTTTTATGTTGTTTAGAAAGTTTGCGAATGTTACGTTTGTCTTTCATCAAAGACACAGAGTCCAGCTTTCTCTTTTGTGCCTCTGATTGTATTTGAGATGTGGCAAGTGACAGATGTATGGATCGCCTGGTTGCATGAGCAATTTCTCTGTAGTCACTAATAGCTGTATATTGATGCGAGGTTGGGTGAGGGAGGGGGCCGGGGGGGGTCTTCATTTCATATCTTACAATTCCACAGTTGGCTGACAAAAATGGGGCACTCTGCTCTTTGTGAGCCGAGACGATCTCATTCTGCAGAACAGCCCGCCCTGCTTTGTGTGCGTGTGGCAAAGGCTGAATGTGGTGATGTGTGGTGTCGATGCATGATGGAATACTTGATTAAGTGCTGCATGGGCCTTTTTTGTTTCAAGTGCATGATGGAAAGTGAGCCTGCTTTACATCCCAGGAAGGCATCCTGTGATAAAAGAAATTACAGAAATACATCAATCATCAAAGCCTCATATAGCAGGAACAACTGTTAACAACTGCTCCCCTTTCAGAGCAAAAAAAAAAAAAAACAGATGAAATTTAGAGAAGAAAAAAAAGACAAAAAAATGACAGGCACACTAAATTGAGCTGTGCATAAGACAAGTGGGTGTAGGATGCATTGGGAATCCCAGACCCGCATGAACTCAAACATCATGTGTTCCATCAATTTAGATTTGTTCAAAACAGTAATTTGAAGTTCGAAATGAAGAACATGGTGCATGAATAGGAAATAAGGATCGACTCGGCCCTGGCAAAGAGGAGGGAAGCATTTTAAGAACAAAGTTTGATGACACTGAGACTTTTGAATGTGACTGTTTTGCATATCTTTTGAGTGCTTAATTGTATAGCTTCCATAAAGTTGTGTTACAGTTACAATTGCCCTGAGCTGTGAGCGCTGCATGCGATCAGCAGTCATAGTGAGCAGCTGCTGTAAGCCATATGGCCCTTTGAGCTGTGGAGGGAAAAAATCCCAGAGTCCTCATTAAACAGCTCATGGACCATTGGCCCAAAGACCTGACTGCCTCTCTGATGGTCGGCATTATCCCTGATATATTCCTACAAAGTTGTGCCTCCCAATTTTCCGTAAATTGTTGAAAAGATGTTATCTTTATGGAGTGTTTGTTGCTAAAGTAAATCAGATGTCCAGGCGGCTACTTCTCCCGCTAGCCAGCTGTGTAACTTGAATATTTACTCATGCTTGCAGCCACATCCTGAGAAAGACAATTACAGCATGACAATTAAACTACTAAATCTATTACTACTAAAAAATATTACTGCATATTTTTACATAAATGCAATTTTTCTTTGCTGACAAGGTATTACATTAATATCAGACTTTGTCCTACGGCCCGCAGGCCGGATATGGCCCGCCTCCACATTTGGCCCAGCCCCCTGGACAATACCAGAGACGCATTTTGATTGTTTTGGGGGTTTTTTTCCACATACAGTGCCTGACAAAAATATAGGACCACCCATTTTTACAGGGTAAATTATTTCTTTAATAAACAGTGTTATTATTTATTTCCTGACTTTTTTCTGTGAAGAACCCAGAAAAGGTTATTTGGTTATCATTTATTTCATGATTTTTTTTTTTTTTTTTTCTATGAAGAGCCCCAAAAGGGTTATTTGGTTATGTGTGGCTTTCTGGAAAACAATACATTTTTACGTTTAGGCACGATCATCACACTTTCTCTGTTACAAACTGACCTCGGCCCACCATCAGACAAGGGAAAAGTTATGTGGCGCTCGCAGGAAAAAGTTTAGGGACCCCTGCTTTATACCATGCTCTGGGTGAATACTCTCCCTCTCCTCTCTGATTGGCTGGCAACTGTGTGTTACAACCATGTAAAGCACACTTAGTTCAACTCAAGTATAACACTATTAAGTTCATACATGTCCAACCTGTCACCATAGCAGCATTCATAAGCAGAACCATCAACACTCCTGGGGCTGATTTTATCATTTCTCTCTCTCTATTGGGAAAACACAGCAACTCTGCAAAACAGAAGAAACAGAGAAGAAACAAACCAAGCGAAAAACAGCACAAGGAACTTCCGCGTGGATAACTTAAAATGATAGTGGAAGACAAGGATGAAATGTATAGCTTAAGTTCAAACTGAACTATTACATCGTAACCAGTTACAGCGATAGAGGCATAGCCCTCGCTTACCTCCCACCACTGGACTTAACAATGCACTGTCACCTGCCAGCTAGGGTGTAAAGGGCACTAGAACTATTCTTATCATAAGAATGCCAAGCTGTATCTTCATAACCTTCCAATTTCAAAGAGACATGGTGTCGCCACACATTTGTGTATAGTTTTACTTGACATTGTTGGCGGATGGCCTTGGTGTAGGTGCGCTACCCCTCCTCGGTGTGCTTAGAATGGTTTTAAGGCACTTCCTTGAGGCAGCCATCCAGAGGATCTTCACCCCAACACTGTGCCTTTCCCACACCTAGCAAATAAAGGGATTCACAAACAAATACAGTCAAACTTATAGCAACAAGTACTGATTTTTGGAGACTAATATTATTTCAGTCTTAGTTTCTCAGCAGAAGGGTTTTGATTTATTTATATGGTAATGTTAATGCAACCTTGTTTTACTTAACTATATCAAATTCATGTATTTTTTTTATTTTGTTACATATATAATTTCTAGATAATACAGAATGTAACTTGTTTGATGAATATATTTGTATGTATTACGTATTTTATTCCTTTTGGTTCCAAATCTCTATAATTGATCTTTTATCCTCTTTTATATTCAGACTATCGCAGGTTCAGAGCTTTATTTTGCCCATAACAGAATAGTGTATAAATTGATTAATAAAAAAATACATACTTATAATGTGTGTAATGTTAGAAACTAATATTTTTTTTGCAAACTGAATCAAAAAACTGGTAAGGAGGAAATCACTACATGTTCTCAAATAGTCCCGTGTTTATGTCACATTAAAGCTGTTACTTCTCCCATATTTTTAAAATATTAGTTTTGCAATTGAAGCCGAAAATCTGATCAGAGGTTCAGAGGTTGAACTTAAGCTATACATTTCATCCTTGTCTTCCACTATTTAAGTTATCCACGTGGAAGTTCCTTGTGCTGTTTTTCGCTTGGTTTATTTCTTCAGTTTCTTATATATATATATATATATATATATATATATATATATATATAGACAATGTTGACCAAATTATAACAAAACAATTTCCAACCAATGTTTCATGCTCATCTCAGTGTTATTTCCATTCGTCCAGTTAAATTTGTGCCCTTGAAGAAACATTAGACAGTTGCCTTTGCCCTCCTCAGAGAGTTTTAAACATGATCCATCAGGAGCTCGTTGATATTCAGTGTCATGCTGACCATTGAACTGACAACGCATAACAATGAGTCCAATTAAGTTTCCTTGTTTTCAGTAATCAAACTGAATGCATACTGAAAGTGTTGCGATATCACTTGAATGTTGAAGACCTGTTGACTGGAACCTTTAATTACAGTCAACATTAAAGGGAAACTTTGTATCATTGTCAATGAACAATGTTCAACGGGCCTCCATGTTGTCTGAGCCCATCTCTCGCCTCAGCTTGTGTCATTTTGAGGGGTTGGCTTTAAGAACACACCAGTTTCTCTTTTCCGCCCAAGTCGGTAAACAGAATGTTCATTTTCTGGACCATCTTCTCATATTTGTGCCTTTCCACTGCATAGACAGCAAAGTTTATGAAAACAGTTTCTTTAAGTTGCAGCAAAGAAATTCTGCTGAGCAACAGTGGCTCATGTGTCGAAATATATTCAGATGTCGGCAGAGAGAGAGATCTGTCGGTACTGTAACAGCATTCGTAGCAAAAATGATTTTTTTTTCCAAAAGAATGGGACAAAAAGGAACAGAAAAGATGTTGTAAGATGAGGTCAAAGGTCATTTGGTTCCACTGCGATGTCCTTAGCACTTTTGCCGGATCTCATTACAATCTATGGCTGTCGACATTTGGACCCCCTCGTCCATTGTGTGTTAAAATGCCGTTGCTAATGGTTAGCACTACATCAGAGCTGGTCCTTGCATCCCAACGGGGCCTGAACAAATTCGGCTGAGGGTTTCTGACCCCAGAGTTATTAGTCGCTCCCCTGTTAATTAGTCTTTTAAATCCGATATTTAATCAATGTTTAACTTCAATCCATTCAGTCTGAATTAGACCAGAGTTGTCAGTAAACCCAGATTGAGGGGCTACACAATCAATGTTTTAATGAGTGCCCTCATGCCCATTATTCAGTATTACTGGGATGGTTCATTATAAACAAAAGGTCAAAACAGCATGAGGCATTTTTTTTGCATACACATCAAAACAAGTTCATGTGCATCAGTTATGTTTTCTGTTGCTAGGATTTGTAATTCGTCAGGCCCTACGTAGCTTGTGTACTGAGCATACTGGGCTGATCAGCTCTGATCACAGCGAGCTGGCGCGACAAGCCGCAGTTACGAACCTCATCTTGATTTTTCTCTTCTCCCCCTTCCATCAAAGTCCTCTTTGGGCTTTTCACCTCTGCGATGACATGGACAGACAGTTTCAAGCTAGCGTCTAGCACCATGTAGTATTATGCACGGCTCCGTCTCACTCAGCAGTCTGACAGTCTCCATTTTTCCAACTGAAAGTCAGTGTCCATCAAAATAATAGGGGGGGTTAATTAAGGTAAAGTATTGTAGATGCAAATTGATGTAGTGCATGACCCATTTTAAAAACTGAAACACTTTTAAAAGACACCAAATTGGTTCAAAATTTTAGGGTTTTTTTTTTTTCAGATCATTTGGCTAAAACATTAGATCATGCATTGCCTGCATTAGATCTACATACACGTTAGACCACCAATAACATTAAAAGTGAAAGTTGAGATGATGTGGTCATGTAACTGCACGTTTGGCCATGTTTTGAAGTAATAACTGTTGCATTACCGCCTGCATATTGTACCTCAAATGCGTTGATGTTTGAGATTTCTAATGAACAAAACTGTAAATGCAGTCCACTTTGCAGTTTGCAGGAGAGGCCGTTTCTGTGCTTTAGTTTGCAACTTTCAAATGCCTGTTTAGGCTGCTCATCCAACCAAACAAATATAAGATTATGGCTAATGTGCACCATTAATGATCATTACTTATATTGATTAGCTATTATTCATGGGAATGGACCACTGGATTTGATAAATTGGATGAATTATATAATTGCCATGAGACATTACTGCAAAAAATAGCTGCATTTATTTGGAGATTAAAATTAACAGGTAAAACTTGTGATTTTGCATAATCAAAAGGTTGTTCTCGCTGCCTGCATATAAGACCTGTCATTTTTCTCATGAGAACAGTCTCTTCGGCTACATTCACAGCACAAGTGGCCCAAATCCAGGTTTTTTTTTGTTTTGTTTTTTTAAATCACAGCATGAACTGCACAAATCCGATTTTTTTCAAATCAGACCTAAGCCACTTATGAATGTGGTCCTAAGTCGGATACATATCTGATGTTCTTCAAAGCAACCTCAGTCTGAACAGTCATGACGCCTCTCATCTGACTTTTATGGCACTGAAGCGAGACAGATGTCACAATCCTGCGCCGGTGGAGGCGGGACACGGCAAGATCAAATGTAAACAATGGATTTAAGCAGCCACAATTTGTGCTCTCTTTTTTTTTCCCCCTCAATCTTCTTCCTTTTATCCCTTTGGTCATAATTTTGTCTGCTCCAACTGCACAACAACTTCCAAACTGAGACACACATGCTGACGTGTGGCTTCCATATCTACCTCCCTAAACACCTAAACACTGCGTGTGACGTCAAACCTTCTTCTGCGCACGCGGGTCACTGCAGGGCTGCAGACCGTTCATGCAGGAGTCTGATGGCAGTTGGATTTAAATTATAATGTCAACCATCATGCAAAAAAATCGTATCTCAGCAAAAAAAAACAAAAAAAAACGGAATCGAGCATTAAGACCTGCAGTCTGAACATAGCCTTAGACCAGTAAGAGCCGCCGTCCTCTTTCCCTCCCCTGATGAAACTGCAAGCTAACAAACAAGAAAGCAGTTTTGTTCTTAATATATGAACGCAGTTGCTGGCAAATGGAGATAAATTTCAGCATCGCCTTCTCTGAAATTTTACTCTGACACATCATTAAACGCCATTTCTAATGTCAATTTGACAACAGAAAAAAGAGATCAATCAGTCAACATTAGCAGAACGAGCATTCGCAAATTCTGTTGCACTATTTTCTGCTGCAGTGACAACACGGGAATGTCATCATGTAATTACGGCTAATCATCTAATCAAATGAGCAAACAACTTCTGAGGAAAAAGAAGAAAAAAAAACAAAAAACTCTGCAGCAGACAGAGGTATTTCTGTCCCTTGCACACTGTCAAAGACTGTGGTTGTTATACAATCCTTGATGTCAGACTTAGCAAACCATACTTGTATGTCAGTCCTGTTCATTAACAGCATGTCTGCGGAAATATTACTGCAAAGGTCATTGCCTCAAGGAACAGAGAGACGGGAGTTGATGGGGGCGGGGGGAGGGGAGCTGCAGCTAGTTGCAGGGCTGGCAGGGTTCTGCCTTGTTTGCAATTTAAACGTTAGGGGGCTTGGTTGATAATCCCTGTCAAAAAAAAAGTGTGCCTGATCTAAGAGCTTCAGCCACTATTGATTCCCTATTTTATTGTTCTTTGATTTCCATCTTAGTTATTTAACAAGCACATGATGGATTTTTGACCTTCAGCTCTGCCCCTGTCTGGCTTCTCTCCCATTCCCAAAACTCAGATTTGTCCGTTCTGAATAAGAATAGTGTTTACCACCATCTTTTTTTTTTTTCTGGTCTCTGAAGAGATTTTGAAAAGGTTCTTTCTCCCGCCCCTTTTTAAAGCACTAATTTCAAATTGAGTATTGTGAATAATGCTCGCAAAAAGTCTGCATGTGTCCAGTTTTTAGAAAGTGTTCAATTTAAAAGAAAATAAGCAAAGATTCTGAGGTTGAAAGCTTCGCATGAATAGTAGAAATGAAATGAGGGCGATAAGAGATGTTTCATGCATCAATAGTCTCCACCATGATAGTGAGCTCAGGGTTGCTGCACTTAATCCATTGGATTTTAGAGGTGTGATGGAGAAGATTAGAGGGAAAACTGGTTCTTATTTTCTTTTATTCTTCTTCTTCATGCTTGTTATTCCTCTCCTGTTTTCTCTGAGCTCGTTGTGATGTCAAAAAGATTGATTTGCTTTAATACAAAAAGAAATGAAAGAGCTGAACACAAACCTACAAATGCAACCTTTGGAGAAACGCTCAGTATTCCGCACCAGCAACAGGAACTTCCCATTTTAAAAAAAACGATAGAACACAGTCAGGGCGATACAGCCTAATTAATCTTATTATAACTGATTACACTGTGGTTCATGTTTACACACCGAGAGCAGCTGAGAGAAGTATGCATATGATTGTAGATAACAAAAATATTAAGGACAATTCAACAAGTTTTACAACACATGGAAAGCATTTTCATTATCAATTCTTCATTGTATTTTAAATACAAGCCCTCCCTTTGTAGAAGGCTTTCATTCTCCCGGAGGAAGGATATGTTGCAGTTACTATCCATACATTTCACAACTTAAAGGAAAAAAACCACCAGTGCAAACATGGACCTACAACCAGAATACCACGTTTAAACATAAAATTCTGAGAATTTGGACATTTACCTGCCAGATTTTGCCGAAAGACACCATCGCAATTTGGTCATCAGCACCGAGGCTGGTTGCCACACTTTTGCTACCAAAATGAAACCATCTAATAATTCTCTGGGTGTCCCCATTATCAGCCTCCCCTGTCAAAAACCCTGCCGCTGTGCACATCATTGCCTCCCTGTGGGAGCTGCAGCAGGGCAGTCTCTGTCACATTTGATTATGGCCTTGAAGGCAAAGAGCAACATCATAATAACCTTATCAGTAACAGATGATTGAGATCTTCAAAGAGCCTGTTCTGCCCCGGCGCCTGTTCATCTGACTGGCCGGGGACGCCGCTTGATCAAAGGCCTCCAGAACGCGGTGGCTCGGCTGCCGTGGCTCTCAGAGTCCACCCGGCTTATAACGAGTCAGCTCATGCCTCGCCACTGACAGGTGTCACATCATCGCTTCCTGGGTGGTGCATTCTGCCTGCTGATCAGGGAGAGCCATTGTTATTTGATCCGAAATGTCTGTGGCGTCAGATACACATGAGGGAGTTCTGGTGGGGTTTGTCTATGTTCTGCACTGTAACGCGGTGAAACATATCGGATTTCTGTCAGTTTTACGTTTTGTTATCCATTGATGATGTTTTGGCATTTTTTTTTTTTTTTCCTAATACTTGTAGTGGTTTCAGGTTGTGACTGTGCCACAGTATATGTTTACATCATCAACTCTGATTTGCTGGAGCAGACTGAAAACCTGTCAACCGCAGGTTTTCTTCCTTCTGCCCACTGCAGACTGGGACTGGCTCCGTTCCTCCATGACTCTTAATAACAAGTAAAGTAATTATCAGGTAAAGACAGTGAATACATGAATAAATGAATGAGTAATGAACTGAAACCGTGTAATTAAAATTATTCAAACCAGTGCAGCTTAAAATATTGTTTAAAGGCATTCATGATTATTTTTTTTTTGTGTGTGCTAAAAATAGAGTGACTTTTGAATATTGATTGAGACATAGTCCAGGCAAGTTAAGATGGGCTAGTGAGGTCATGGAGTGGCAAAGCTGTCTTGATGGAAGATTTATATTAAATTAAATATAATGGTTAAAAAAAAAAAAACAGAACAAATAGCTGTACTGAGGGCAAACCCAGCAAATTATAAAATCTTGCTGTGCAGCTTTCAGCCAGCAGTCTTTACTGACACATCATATGAAATATTTGTGATTAATTTTCTGCTTTTTCAGACTTATTCACAAGTTGTCATTTAACCACAGTCCAATGGTGACATAACGCTTGGCCTCAACCTGAACTTTTTCGTTCCCTGGAATTATGCTCACCAAAAAGGATTTTAAATGAAATCACATTCAAATCTCATCTAAAATCACATTTCCTGGGTTCAACGCTCAGCAATGACTATCCACCTTATTCTCCCTTGTACAGTTACAAGTCCTGCACACCACCAAGCGCCACAGAGTTGGCATCCCTAAAGCTTTGCTGCTCCTGTTTGCACCTCAGAGACAGAATGTTTGTGTATGTTAGACGTGGAGAAGGGTTCTGCCTGCAGCGTTCCTCATGTCATTGCCGTTGCAGGCTGCACTCTCAGCGCAGCTCCACTCTCAGGATGCGAAACACATTCAAGAATCAAACCGCTGATTTAGGACATTAACATCTTCAAGGGAAAGTATTTATTGGTTAAATGTAACAAGACCTAATCCAAACCAAAAACTAATGCTAAAATAAAACTTCAACTACTACTGCCAGCCATCGCTGATGTATCTTTCATTGCCCACCCACATGTGCAACATTGTTATTGTGATTTATATTTACACGTCAACATATCAGTAGTGTTTTGATTGCCGACATCTCAAAAAAAAAAAAAAAAAAAAAAAAAAAATCACCATCACACAACAGTATCCCGATTTCTGAATCCAGATGTGATACGGTGGGTGTGATATTACTATCACATATCAATAATTCTCTGTAGTATGTAAAATCCGTAATATCAGCTACCTCATGTACAATATTTCCAAAAATATATACATCCTTGCACTCCTCAAAAATTCAACTTACACTAGTCTACAGACCTTATAATTCTATTGGCACCATTTCACAGACCTGCATATATTGTAACATGAAGACTTGTACATATTTGTTCCAGTTTTTTAGTTTCTTCAATATCTAATGTTAAATGATTGTACAGTCTGATTGACGTTAAAACTGGAGCCATATTCCTTGTTTGTGTGCACAAACTTGGCCATTAAAGCCGATTCTGATACGAGATCAATATGTTCACCCTTTATAATTTGATTCAGCTGTTTACAAACATGCATTTGCCATGAAGTGAGAGCAAAGGATGAGAATGCTTTATGTTCCTGTGGTATTTGAAAATGTCCAGGTCCGGCAGATTCGGTGGTATTATATCATAGATTTACCACACAGCAAGAATATTACAGTCAATGAAAACCAACAAAATAATGGAAACTAGATGTGGGGAGAAAAAAAAATGAACTGAAACACAAAGCTTTGCAAAAAAAAAAAAAAAACAACTAACCAAAACAGACCCAAACTGTGAAGAAAACAGCTTTGGTTTAGTCTTTGTCAGTTCAATTCATCTTAGACTGCTATTTTGGGTGGATACAAGATCTTTCAACTTTCTCAACATAACAGACTTCGGTTGACTGAGTTAAAAAATGATTCATTCAGTCACCTTCACTCAGCACACTACAGACTTGGGCAGATGCACGCGTGGCCATCTCCTTGGTCAGCCTCACCGAACTAAGCTGACACCTAGTCACTTGCACAGCTGATTCCCATCCACTTATTGTCCACCAGCAGTAAGCACATCTACCTGTGCGCTGCTGTTTAGGCTTCCAGATCGTCCTTTTCCCTTTGTGCTATCGGTCTAAATCCACTAAAGTGCGAGTTATGCACCGCGTGTTTGTGCTTATTGTTCATCTGCGTCTGCTCAGGTTCACTTATTGTTGCAGTCCTGATTGCCTGCCTCGCCTAGCTGACAGCCACCACGGGTACAGCCAGACAGCCGCTCTCCCCGCCTGCCCGCTCCACCACCGTATCTGGCAGCCAGGTTCACCACCACAGAGCTCCAGTTTCCGATCCCCAGCCCCTCCCTTTCCTTAACTTACCTTCAACATTTGCTAGAAATCTCCTGCAACCTGCTGTCTGCTTGTTCTTCTGTCTGCCAGTTGAGGTCAGTTCAGCTAAACCTATCAGAAGCAGAACCACTCTAACTTTTGACATTTCGATTAACAGCACTGAAAAATACAGCATATAAGAAAAGAAAAAATACTAAACCTGGCCCTGAAACAAAAACTTAGTCTTTGCTAAGTTAGCAAACCAGCTAAAAACTGCAATGAAAGTGAAAGCAGTAAAATACTCAAAATAACGAATGAAAAATGCGAAATTATGATAGCCTTGCCAAACACTTGCTGTGCCGTAAACTTAAAACTAATGTGGTAGTCCATGATTTGAAACACATTCTTTGGTCACCATGACAGGGACAATACATAGATCCAACAAAAAAAAAAAAAAAAAGGGGTAAAAGTACACACTAAATATTCATAAGTATTTGTTAAACAGAAATTCCAATAAATCACAACTTGAGGGAATCTCTCATTTTCAAAAAGAAAAAAAAAAAAACAATGGGATGTTGGCCTTTGTAGTTAAACAAAAACATTCCCTTATTTGTAGAATGTGTAGTGTGGCTTTTTAAGGTCGTTTCATGTTTAAAAAAAAAAAAAACTAAATTTCTGTCACATACTAAACAATGTAAAAATCCATAAACAGAGCTGCATTTTATTAAATATCTGAAAACAAAGAAGGATAAAGACATCAAAACTGAGGTCACAGTTTCATATGCTGTAACTTTTGAAGGCAGCGTTCATTTTCCGGGGCAGCCGAGGCCCCCCGCCACACTGTGCGCCTGCTCAAATCTTTTTATGCTTAAAAATCTTGAAGTTAATATTGATATAAAACAAAATTACATTTTCGGAGTACAGTTATTCAGCAAACTCTGCCCCCTGGGACAAACAAAAGCTACTGGTTCTGTGTGCCGGGCTGGTTAATGTAATGGCACGGTTTAGTTGGAGGGTGATGTAATGGCTTAATGCTCCCAGGAGGTCAGAGGATCTGAGGTGGGGACTGTTACTGTGTTTTTGTTTTTTTTTTGCAACACGCCTGATTCTCTGTATCCTGTACTTACTGGAGTCAACGTGTTACTGAATTTGAAATGACAAATATCCTCATCTCCCCTCAGTGGACCATCACCTTATCGTGGTGGAGTGGTTTGAGTGTCCAAGTGATCCCAGTAGCTATGTTGTCAGGGCCACCAGCCCCTGGAAGGGTCTCCCACGGCAAATTGGTTTTGGGTTAAAGGGCGAACAAAGAAACACATATGGGAAGAAAAACATCAAAAAAGGACCAGTGGG
>CAAKHG010028312.1:0-13007 GCA_901007715.1 Dactylopterus volitans
AATTATATTCATAGTATTGTTACGAGCTTTGAGCAGCGATGAATAGATTGAAATCTTGGAAACAAATGGAATCACATTGCAGTATTATGGCTGAACCAGCACATGCTTGTTTGTTTTCAATGACACATACGGCACCTTTAGTGCAACCAATGTCTCGTCCGTAAGAATAACAATTCAGAGGCTCAAGTGGCATGCTACTGGTTATTTGTGGCATTGTAAGTCTTATAAACCTGCATGGCAAAGTGCCGAAATCCCTAAGAAGATATTGCGGAGAAACACATTTTTATGTGGCAGAAAAGAGCCAGTTTTTTCAAAATTGGAATGTAAATACATTCGCAAGATTTTTACAGCACTTGCCAACTTGGCCCAGAAGCAGAGTGACAGATGTATGTGTTAAAACAGTTCACCACAATCAGTGTGTTATCTTGTTGAATCTACAATTTCCTTTTTTGAATCCTTTGTGTCTTTCTTTAGTCTTAAATTAGCATCTGGGAGAGGTCTTAATTAAAACACCGGGTCACATGTTAAGCATTCATTTGTTCTGTGCCTGTGACCAGAATGGGATGCTGTGGCTGTGAGAGGAGGAGGGAAAGAGGAAGAGGATGGTGAGGGCCAGTGTGGAGAGTGACAAGAAAGAAGGAAGTGGGGGAGGGGGTGAAAGGAGGCGGAGGAGAAGGAAGGAGGAGCTGCAGGAGGGAATGGCCAGCAGCCCAACAAGCTGTTGATTAATAAGTAGCTGCTGGGCTGCTTCTCCTGCGTCTTGCAAGAATGCAGGCTTGACACATCGTCGGGCTCACACCTGTGATCCCTCAAGAGTCAAGGACACGCTCACTCGCTGCCATTGTTGTTCTATGCCATAAAAGGGACTGAATCTGTCAGTGCTGTTATTGCATTAGCGACAAACCCCGAGAGGTTTTTGAAAGAATGAATCTGTGGGCTCCAGGACTACAGACCTCCAGCACAAAAGGAAACCTCTCATTCTTAGCATAGTTAAGAATATATGTCATTTATTCCTGACAGAGCCAACAACAGTGACTTTGAACATCTTCATAATTACAATATGAAAAAAAAATTGCTGTACCTATGAATATTGTGCCTGAAATGATCAAGACTGAAAGATTTGCTGGACCTCGTTGTTTGCTTTTGCCTCTTTATCAAGTGAAACTCATATTCCCAAGACCCTAATCCATAATCTTCACAGAATGACAGTCAAACTTGAAATTATGGAGGATAAAGTATTTCTGATAATGATTTATTTGCTTTATCAAGTGCTTTCTCCTACTCTAGTCCTCATATCCTCCCTTTTTTTTTTTGCTATTAATTTCAGACACGTTTCAAGACATAAAGAATCACTCACCTTTGGCAGTTTTTGTCTGACACAGTTGGTCAAAAGTGATTCAAATTGCATCTGTTTTTTTTTTTTTTTAAAGAGTGAAAAGGTTTTACCACTGGAAAAATCCATTTAAGTGTGTGGCATTAGTGTGTGAGGAGTGGGGCTTATATAATATGTACTTTATATATGTATGTATGTATCTATCCATAATATTTTTAAATGAATATATACTAAGAAAATGCAAGTAGTATATCTCTCCTTGACACACTTCCACATGTAGGCCAGGAGGATATGAATTAAAATGTGACCCTTCATCGCTGCTGGGGTCAAACAGAGAGCGCTGGCTTGGGTTAATTATACTGCACAGGGGGTGATGAGTGATAAACACACTGACACACTTTGACCCACATGCCTCTAATTAAGTTTTGCCACATACAGGAGCAGGAATCAGATATGTGCTCAGTAGGAATCTCTGGCCTGGATGGGAAGAAAGTGATATAGATTATCTCAAATCTCTGACTTTTAACTTCCGCTGACTGTCCGGAGCTGCTCAGTGACACAACAGCAAGAACACTATCATGCGCACCTCTGAGATTAAGCTAGTGTTCACATGTGAAATTGATTTCGGAGTGAGATTTTCATGCTTCGACTATTCAGGGTCCCTTGGGACGGCTCTCTCAACCGCTGACCTTTTCATACTGCTGCCTCGTGCATCTGTCACTGGCGATAACGGCGTCAAAATTGATTCGAATTACCCTCCAGTCTGCAACAGCCATCCGAGAAGGGGGCCTGCAAATCCCTCGACATTAGGCGAGGAACTGATTGGTTTTGATTTTTGTGAAATGTAACAAAACAGACACAAAATGGTGGGTGTTGTGGTCTAAAGGGTATGCAAATGGACGGACTTCACTTTCCACACAACTAATTTAGAGTTCAGCATGCTGATTACGCCAGTTGAGGTATCCCCATGTGCGTGATTAAGAACCAGTGTCAAGCAATTCACCAGTGAAGATAATAAAACTACGACAGGCTGGAGGAGAGGCAATCTAGATTGGCAACAACGCCCGGTGAAATGAAAATTGCATCATGAAAAAAGCACTGCCACTAGCTAAATACATAGTGTCTATTAACGCAGAAGCAAAACAACAATCAAATAATACTAACTGGCCAGTTAGTATTATTAGCTTCATGTTAGTGCTTTTCTTTCATCGCCACTCTGAGTTTGCCATGTGAGCGTCCGCACGGACTGTCCTCACTACGAAATGGGTTTTGAGTGAATTTTGATTTGGTTGAATTGACCTCTCGCGCCACCATTGGGTCCCGTTCTTTAATTGCTCAATGTGTTTCCCATCCTCAGCTGTCAGCTCAGCCTGAGTGCTGGTTAGCAAATATTAGCATGCTAACATGACCAGCTGATCCACTGTTGTCCTTCATTGATGCAATTGATGTAAAATATAAAGTGTGTGTCTGTGTGTCTGTGTGTGTGTGTGTGTGTGTGTGTGTATATATATATATATATGAATCTGTTTTAGTTATTTTTGGGGCAGTTAAAGCCATTCACATAACAACTGATGGCTGGAGATGTCTGTATCCTGGTACTCTCATCCTCATTATACAACCATTTGTGTTTTTTCCCCTCAATCCTCTCCATTTGCTCTAATTGTGTTCTTTTAAATTGGATAGTCTTTCATTTTTTCGGTGACCCAATTTCTCCATGGAGAGCATTAAACTTTCATTTTATCTTATCTTTCTCTTCTATCTTTAATGTATGTGTGTTTTTCTTTTTCCACGCAATGAAGATTTAAGGCTTTAAAAGAGGGCGCCTCAGAGGCAGGGCTCTCCCTCCATGGGCATCAAAACTGAATGGTGTTAAACGAGAATCATCTCTACTATGAACTTCACCTCCAAATGCGCTCTGAAAAATAACTTTTATTCTTGAGGACAAATAACCCTTCGAGCCCCCCCCCCCACCTCCCCAAACACACACACACACCTCCCTCCTTCAGGTAATAGTCAAGGGAGAGAGAGAGAATAATGAACAGTGTACACGGACTTGGTAGTTCGATGAGTGCAGATGATGAATGACCACGGGGAGGGAGTACAGGACCAGAGCAGAGGCACAGCCATTTGTTACTCTGCTGTCACAAATGTATTTTTAATGAATCTGCACCTCTGACTCCTCTGCAGAGCAGGACTGTTCCTTAAGGCTGGCACGACCCCGATATTTCCAGCGAAACGGCGCCTCTGAAGAAACCCACTTTGGCTCTGTCTGCATAATGTAAATAACCTCATCCTTCTGTTTGGTGAAGCCATCAGGCTCGGCGCTTGTTATTATCCGTGGCTGCACAAAGAATACAGGCCCTCCCTGCCGGTGTGTTTGCTAGCAGGTGGCGAGGTTTCACCTTGAGTCGCTCCTCGAACGCGTTTTTCTTGGCATTATAAAATGTCCTTAAAACACGGGTTTTTAATGACTCTTGCCGGCACTCCTGAAATAAATCAAAATCCAAATTGCTAAGATCATATATTTTGTGCCATTTGCAGGTGTGGACCTCCTGGAGGGTGCACGTTAAACATGGGATCTGTTTAAAGCACCAGCCAGACTAATCATAAAGAATCTATGTATTGGAGGGGGGGTGGGATTTCCTGCTGGGTGAATGACTTAAAGCACACCGCTGATGCTGACATGCGCTGAAAGCAAACTAAGAGAAATATATTTGTCACAGCGGTACAAGGGGCCTTGTAGGCTGGGAGATTGAGGATGGCTGTGCAAGAGATCTGATTTAAGGCCAGTTACATTCACACACCTCTACAATTCCAGCTTTTCCGCTTTTTTTTTTCTTTTTTCTTTTTTTACAGAGAGATAAATCGCTACCACAGACATCATCATGCATGCAACACATGTCTACTTGTGACCTACACCAATACCTAGAATTACACACGCATTATTGCATTGGCTGTGTCCTCAATGTGCTGTCACACAGGTCCAAATGTCTTCTAGGTAATCAACCCTGGGTAGACTTTTATCATCATCTTGCATCTTACAAAAATGTTTTTAAGCCAAGAACTAGCACCACAAAAAAAAAAGCTATTCAAGACACACTGGAAAAATAAAGACTAAGCAATAATTTGCATCCGCCAACCGAGACGGCGATCCACAGCTCTTAAATTATAACACAGCATCTTTTTTTTTATCTTTATCTTTGTCCATTTTGAAGAGTGCTGTCCTATGTTGGGTTCTGACAGAGGTGAGTCTTTGACCTCCGTGTACCATGAATGCACGTCCAGTTAGCGCGGTCCGGGTCTGTCAGAGGTTCCCACCTTGCAGCTGTTGACAGCTCCCCGCTGCTGAGAGCATGTTGTGCATGTCATGTACGGTATCTGGACAGCCAGAGAAGTCACATGCCATCCTCAGCTCGTTACGGTTGAATTAATGCGTGCTGCAGCACAAGGACAGAACAGGGAGAGGGGGACAGAAATCAAATGACAGTTTTTTTTATGAGGGCATCTCATTGTGGCCGGACGTGTCGGTGAGGCCCCCCCTCTGTCTGCCCGGCCGACTGATCTTGACAGAGTTCTCCACTGGCTCAAGGAGCAGGAGGCGGCTGTTCTTGTCTTTGTCTTGGTCTGCGACACAAACCTGGTTGTCACTGTCAAGGAAAAGAAACAGGTTCCATCACTCAAAAAAATCCGACACATATTCAATAAATGTAAAAAAAAAAAAAAAAAAAAAAAAAAGTGGGAAAGAATTGTTGCATACTCTTTACACGTGCTGTTAGAACAACGCTGTTGTTCCGTGTAGCGTTTGCAGTACTCATAACACCAGCTGCAGATTATTTATCAATGACATAGTGATGCTCAGCCCATATAGGATGATGAGCGGTGAAACAAGCCTGCAGGACATAAATTATTATACAAACTAAATGCTTTGCCTCGTCTCCCTCAGCTCCGAGAATAAAGTCTGCCACAGACACGTTTCCGCTCTGTGACATACATCAAGCACTGCTCAGCTTCCAGCCAGAGGATGTCTGCTGGGGCTGGAGACATTTTACGGAATAACACAGTCTTTCGATCATCATGAAATGAATAAACTGGAGCTCGCCCAAATCACATATTTGACAAAAATCTTCCCTGCTTTATGTGGCTTCGTAACTTAAAGTGGAAGCGAACAACTTGCCTCCACTTAGCATTTCCAGGTGCTATTGTTTGCGCCGCTGTTGCGAAGTTGCCGCAGTTGCAAAAATACAGCCGCTGAAAAAAGAGCAGCTGCTTTTCCTGCCAGCCTTATTCTGTGAAGAAATGAACACTAGCAGCATGGCTACTTTCCAAAGGTGGCGACCATAAAACCTCCAATTTGAATTAGAATTCCAATTTCAGTGCAACAGAAAAAGGCAGAATTAACATCCAGTAGCGTTTAAAAGAAGGATGTCTTACTTTTTCATCAAATAGATCTGCCCTTCTGGGGGGGGTTCACACCCATGTGAGACTGTTTGATCGTCATCTATGCAGTACTAATATGTGGCAGCAAGACTTGAGAGCTCGCCGATCGCTTCCTGGATGGACCTGGTCCTGAGTGGACAGACTGTCTGACTCTGCTGTAGTAAAATTACTGATTTTCTGGAAGCGGTCTGGGCAATAAGAATAAGAGACATTTCAAAGTCGTCACAGAGATGTCTGCACTGCTGTGCTCAAGGCGGAGGAATGCAAGCCATAGAGAGCTTATCTAGTTTGATCTCTTTTACTCTGACTCTCCCTTGAACCCTCTTTTATTCCTCCATCATGTGTTCGGCTGTTGCACCGTCCACCATTTCCGTCTCTGGCGATAGCTAATGGTAGCTACTGGGAGAGACCTATAGCTTCCTCCTGATTTCCTGGTTTCAGCTTGGCAAAGGGCGATGCATTTTCTTTGTACTATAAATGAAATTTTTATCGGCCTGTAGTGGCAGAGAGAATAGCAGAGTGGACGCGAGACTTATAAAGAACCAATATGCCATTTTTCTAGCGCCATTACACTGTGTTTCTATGTCATTGTGAGTTCAGGCCGAAAACTTGTTTACTTAAAAATTTCTATGGCTAAAGTAATGTACTTAAATATAATGGAACTGCGAGTGCATCTGAGTGTTTTTTGAAACCCTCTTGTTAAATTTAGCTTTATGTAGAAAACTATAGCATCTATCTTATACAGTACCTGTCTCGGCTTCCTGGAGTCAGTGTGCCGTCCTCATAGATTTTCAGCATGGTTTCTGTGCGGTCATCATGGTTCTCTTTAGGCTCCTGAAACCTGAGTGGAAAACACATTTTGAAACTGTATCTCTTGTATCAGATGTCAGTGCTGTGATAGAGAAAAACATGTATTTTTTTTTCCATCAAAGCTGAGTTCAGATTTTCTTCTGCGCCCTGTCTTCCGTCAACTAACATCGCAGCAGATGGACCATCTACTCTCTGAATACAACACCTGGGCTCGAGTCTCTCTTTGACCTTTGCGATGGACATGATGTAGGGGCTGATCTGTCTGGTGATAGTTGTTAGGTAAGAGTTCTCCTGCTTCAGCTGCATCAGATCATGAAGCTGTGCTACAAGGAACAAACAAAGAAAATATTAGTAAAACAAAAACATGAAGGGAGGAAAATCTAAGGGATAATTGTAGTGTGCTGACTTGAAGTCAGACCTTCGTAGATCTCCTGCTCATTCGTGACCCTCTGAAAAGTCTCATCCCAGATCTGTGAAGACAATGTGGAAAGTGAGCTGCTTCCCATGAAATATTATGTGAACTTCAGTGGGTCGACTCGTGGGATACCTTGACATTTGCTATTTTTCTTCTCCCATTGTTTGCATTCCTAGCTGTCTAAATTCATAAGACTGGGTGAAACTAGCTTGTTAGTATGCAGCTTAGGGCTCACACTGAGGAGACAAATGTAGAGACCTATTTGTCAGAAGAGCCTGGCACATGCACCACAGGTCAAAACATCAAGGTATCAGTTGACACACCTCTTCAAACATGACTCTCATAGTTTCCACAGAGGCATACTGAGCAGCAATCTGGCTGTCAATGTACAGCGATCGGTCCAGGATCTCGCCCATTTGATCCGTGTTGATAATGGAATGGTGCTTGGTAAGATCTCGGTGCAGCTCCTGGACCTGGTCCTTCAGATTCTGAATCTCTGTCTGGAGAGTCTAATGACACACACGAGTACAGCGCAGAGGACACAACACTTGAGATACATTTCAACTGCAGGGTTGTGACGGGTGTGCAGAGGCCAGGTGAAGCACATCTCACTGTGAAAACCTTGTGGCCCACGAGACAGGCGGAGAATGAATTCCTTGAGGAAATTGTGCTGCTGAGTTTTCACTGCTTTAATTGGCTGATCAGCGCCGGTTCCACTAAGCATCTACTAATGTTGGTCACAGCAACTTTGTGAACGATCTGGCTTTACACTTTCTTTTTTGAATTTTTAAAAATGTTGCTCTTGATAGAAGCATTGGCTCAGTACTAAAAATTTTACTGCATGCTGTATATACTGCGTTATTGGCCACCCGGCACTCACCCTGTAGGTGTTCTCGTAGTTGTGGCAGTGCTCTGTGAAGGGTGTTTCCCTCCCCTCGGCCAGCAGGACCTTTGTGCAGATGTTGCGGTGAGACGTGGGCCTTCGTCCGAACACGGAGCCCAGCGGCATCTCACTGAGAGACGGGGAGCGGCACGACATGGAGACAGGGGACTGGAGCCTGAGGAGAGGGAGGAAAGTACCATGGCTCCATTTCTTCTCTCTTTAATAACTGTGTTTCTTCCTCCGTCTTCCCTTTATAGAAACCATTATCTGAAACCTTAAAACACAAGGAGTCAATGCTCCACGTTCAATAAGATGAACTCCGTTATTGACGAGGATATGGCCAGTCACATTCTATCAATAGTATCCACATTTCCAACTCATTATCTGACTATATATTTATTACACAAAGACAGCATAAGACCAGGCTTTGAGAAAGGTGACATTGAAATTTTTCACCACTTTAAAACGTCTGATAGACCAAACAGCTCACTGATTTATTGAGAAAATAAACAAATGATTAATCATCAATGTTTCGCTTTGATTCTATTTTTTTGTGGCTGCTATTATTTGAGAATGGATACTTTGTATAAAAAACAGATTCGTTACTATAATATGATTTTTGAACTAAAAAAAAAAATCGTTTGTTTCATTTAAGGGTTATATGTGTGTAATAAACTGCACTGAGCAGTTTTTCAATGGTTCCTCAGTCTAATACAACGGATGCAGATGTGTCACACACATTAAGTTGGAATGCATTCCCAGGCAGCCGAATAATCTACTGGATCCTGAGTGGCTCTACTGCGGTTAAGTGCACACCTCAATGGTAGTTTCCATTTCTATATATGAAAATGCATTAGGAGTTCAAAGCTTCTCTCGGCACACTGTGAAACTTCTCTTTCACGTAAACTAAGCCCTGACTTACGGCATTTGAATTTTGGTTAATTTTTTCACAATGTTCACAGTGAAAACTGAGGGGTCAAAGGAAAGCGACGATGAAACCCCAAAACACAGCAGTTTTATCCTCATTCTGTATGTCGTGTAAACAGTGAATCCACACACTCCACTGCGAAGAGAACCTTTCCTGTCACTGCAGACACTTTCACTGAAATGTGACTCAGCTGCTGCCAATTTTTTGTATCATAGTCCTGGTGTCATGGCTGACACCGCTGCGCTGCTACAGTCCCTCTCATGTTACCATGGAAAACACTGTCCTCTGAACATCCAGTCCCCACACAACCAATTGCAGTCAACGCATCTGTGAAAGAAGCTGCATCACTTGCATGAAAGAGCGACAACCTCACCTGTTTTCTGCCACCATTCCCCTTCACGAGTGAGGAAAAATGCTTCTAAACTGCAAATTAGGATCAAGCACAACACAAAAGCCATACAAGCGACACCCTGTGGGTAGTGCTCTGGACTATCGAACGGTAAAAAATAAGAACAAAAAGCCATTTTCCTCCTTCAAATGTTGAGGTATGGCGTAAGCAGTTAAGCATCATCCGAGCATCAGCAGCAACAACTCCGGAATTCAGAGGAGACAAGAAAACCAAGCTGTTCAAATTTAGTTTGTAAAACTAATTCACTTGTATGTACACTCAAGGCACGACTATTTAATGAGCCACTGCTGAGGGAGACAAATGCACTGAGAGGCTACCCTTAAAGTTAAGATGTGTCACATACTCATGATGCATTTGAATCAGACACATATGTATTTGTGCTCCAACTCCTATACACAAGAGAACAAAATTGCAAAAAGTATGAAGTATACATTTACCAGGGTTCTCGAACAGTCTTGCTGCTGACTTCTTGTCTAGTGCGGATGCCTTAGATCTGCCTATAGCATTTGTCCCTCGGTCTCTCTCTGCCAAACCAGTCATCCTCTGTACATCCAGACTCTGTCCTCCCACCAGTGACGCCAATTAAAGATTTTGCCCGAGCAAAAGCAGTGACATCATTGGCCTGGAACAAAGTAGACCGACTGCTCCTGCATGCCAACTTCCAGATGAATCCTGGAGAGTTCTTTGAAATTAAGATAAAAATAGTGCCAGCCGGCCAACCACCAATCCCTACTCTCGCTGCATCTTGCTCTGGCGGGGCGTTAAACAAGTTGGAAAGCAGAGTTGTCAGTATGGTGGCATTAGTGGGTGGGTGTAAGGACTTGTGAACAGTTGGGAGACACTGATGTGGAAAAAAACTGAACACTGCGCATGTGGAAAGGTTCATGACGCGCAGAAAAGAGAACAGAACTCTTAGTTCTGAGGAGCACAAATGGGTGCTAAAATAAAAGGTTGTATTTGCCGTTCCTTATTATGTAACACATGCACAGGATTTCAGTCAAGCTGAAGAATGTTTGACACTTGACCTTTAAGAGGAACAAAAATCTAACACATCACATTGTAACTTCATGGCACAAAACCAATCCATCCATCCATCCCGAGCTCAGTCGGTCCCAGTCGTCATGCAATAAGGTGAGCTACACATCAGTGTATGAAGCTTGCAGACGGAATAACTGCCAGAGCGAGTCTTATTGTGGCGCCTGCTTTCCTCTTCCTGCAGTCATCACGGTCTACCATCTGTACTTGCAAACCATTGAAGGATTTTCACTTTGGATGCCTCACAAGTGTGAAATTTTCTGCCCAGATTTTTTTTTTTCCATTCGTCCTTGGAAGGATCCAAAACATGCCATGGTGATATTCAGACAAGAAAGCAAACTATAAAGTGAAACTTCACATGAAGGGATAATTACCACCATGACCTATATCTTAAATTTGATGATTACGTTTAGAGGATATGTGTTAGCATGGTTCACTCATGCCGGACATGATCTTACCTTGTGGCAGCACTGGAGGATCCAGTGAGAGAGGGTGGGCAGCGTTGTCCTATCAGCAGTAAGGGCTCTAGACAACGGGCAAACTCACTTCGGTAGTCCGTGTTGATCTAACAGGGGACGGGCATAAAATCTTGCAATGGGTCAAAAAAGCACTAAAAGGTGCACTTTTGCAGTCAAAATTCGAGTATTTATATGTGAATAGTAACAATGTGCTGCTTGAACGAAAGGAAGGTCCATACTGTGGTGACTGAATGCAAATTATGGGAAAAATTTGCTTTGGATTTTACTGTCTTCAGGCGCCTGCCGCCACAAACATGGGAGGAGGAGCACGCAAGCTGTTCCGACTACTAAAGATTTCCGTTAAAATCCATGTCTGTTAAGTCACTAGATATCGCCAAACAATGTTGACTGAGCCTATGGTGCACTGAGGAAAGTCCTTGCATTAACAGTAAATACAGCTTCACGCGAAGCACATAGCATCTTTTGCAGACTCACAGTCACAGCAAAAGTCAGACTGTGGTTTCTCACAGAATGATGGAATATGGCCAATCACTGCCGCCTTCTTTGCAGTATTAAGCTACATTTGCTGTTATCGTTAATGAAACCATGTCAACTGGGGCTGAAATCTCACAGATTGTAACTTTAATTCATTAGTCTGTTTTATCAGTAAAATTACTCCACAGTGATAAGTTCAGACTCAGCAACTTCTTTGTTCTTGCTTTATCTTGTATCCTCATATAGAAAAGTTTGTTGCTGCTATAGTCATGTCTAAAATCTCATATAGACTTTTTAAATGGGCCCTTTGCTGAGATTATTCTCTAAAACCACTCTTACCCGAATTAAAATGTCATGCTGTCAAAATAATTTCTTCAACTATTGTCACTATTAATTACATTGTATTGTCTATTTGGGATGTTTTTTTGTCTCATTAGAGCTCAATGAAACGCAATTAAAACAGGTGACACCGCAACGTTAGCAAGTGAAACAGCTAATCAGCACAACACAGTGGATCACGTTCTAAACATTAACCTTCTCCAGCTCTGCATGAGGGCTGTTCCTACTCACTTTGCTGGTCTGCACTGGTCTCAGTCGATGAGGGAGCTTGACGATCCTTTTCAGCCGCTCCATGAGTTGCTGTGTAAGCAAGAATATCCGGGTGTGATTCAGTGACCTGTTTCACCTCACTGAGACATTAAAAGCCCAATTTAATTCAATCTAACTTTGCTCTGAAAGTTCCTGAAAATAAACTCTTTGTGACTTACAGGAGCTGGGGTTGGTTTCGAATCACCTAAAGTTTATAGATCAAAGTATATAAGGTGTATCAGCACTTTAATTTAATTAAATCTATTCATTATTGTTTCCCCCGTTGTTCTTCCAACACAGGTTCCTTATGCTTTATAGATTGATTTTTCTGTTTGCAGCAAACTCCTCCCCTCTCGCTGACTTACAGTGTATTGCAGCCGCGCTGCTGTAACTGGATTCATATTTCATAAAGCAGTCATGAAATGCAACAGTAGTTGATGTCCCCTGTCTGAGGCTGTACTCACGTAGCCCATGTCTAAAAACTCAAACTTGCTGGCTGAGCTGAGGAAGGCTGAGCAGGTGACGAGGTGAACCTAGAAACAACATAGAGGTGAGCTGTGATATGAAATATCGACTGACTGGTATTTCAGTGGCATTTAATTAATCCCTCCATCCCCAACCAACCGACTGCAACCCTGTTGTTTCGTATTGCCATAAGCTCCAGAGTTCCAGCAACACATTTGCAAAAGAAAAAGGTCTTTGTTAAGTATTACCTGCAGGGTTGGTAGGAGGGCGGTAAGGTGTGAGAGCTGTTCCTTTAGTGCTTTCTCCTTCTCCTCATGCTGACTGCAAACACACACACATACGCACACGCACGCACACGCGCGCGCACACACACACACACACGCGCGCACACACACACACACACACACACACACACACAAAACTTTACACCCCAAAGTCTACGCCTGCCAAGATACACAGAGAATTCAGTTCAGGGGGAGCCGCTATAAACAGCATACACCATATTTCCAGAAGCTAATCGATCTGTTTTCTCCTGTAACAACACATTGGCAAAGACGCAGGGCCGGACAACACAAAGCCTGACATAAATAGCCTTTAACACCCTTCCGGGAACATCGTCACTGGATGGCTTCCAGGCAAAAGAGATGGAGGACAGCAGGTGCACACACACCACACACACACACACAAACACACACACACACACACACACACACTTAAAGAAAGAAACAAATCAGAGTCCGTCAGTGGCTGA
>CAAKHG010028328.1:10154-26040 GCA_901007715.1 Dactylopterus volitans
TTTTTCTTAAAAAAAAAACCCCCCCCCCCCCCCAAGGTAGATGGTCTTTTCAGAAAACTGCATTGTGAGAACATATGTACATAGTTTTAAATTTAGGCTGCATAACTAACTAAAGTGTAGTATAGTGTATGGAGTTTGCATTGGCTCGAAATGTAGTGGACTCGGAATGCATCAGGCTCCCTGCCACCCACGGTCACGCCCATTATAAACTGACCAAACGGCCTATTAAAGCAACCAACCTGAGCAGCTCCCAATCACTCAAAAGTCATCAGAAGTTCAAAAGTTAAAAAAAAAAAGTGAAAAAAATCTAAAATGTGTGTTTGTAAGCCAGAGCGGGATTCAACTGTGACAACCAGGGTACGGGTCAGTCATTTTCTGGGACCTGAGCCTTATTATATTGTTGTTTTTTTTGGGAGGGGGGGCATCTTGTCCAAAGGTCATTGTCATAGAAACAGAGAAGATACTGTTAATCATTCTAATTTTTGTCCCCGGGGGTATGGCATTGTTTACCTTTGTTTGCATGCACTGATAAACTAAACGTTTATTTAAAGGTTTGACCCATGACCCCATCTCTCCAACTCCCTCTCCCTTTCTCACACACACTCTGTCTCTTGCTCTCTGTCTCTTTTAGGTTTTAGAAGCCACTCCCCCGATCTCATGAGTTGTCCGCATTTTAGGCTTTCATATGAGTTACCACAGCAGGGTTTGTTTTGTGTAACTTTCGGATAGCTGACACTGTTTTGCATTCCGGTGACAAGGTATAAACTTGTAAACAGCCGCCGGCTCCCTGGGCTGCCACCACCCCTCCCTGGGCAGATAAAACCTGCTGTGCAGGGCCAGTCAGTGCAGGTATTAAGACACTGAACACATTGTCAGATTAATTGTGTGATTGCACTGTAAATATTAAATGTGCTCGACTCACATTTTAATCCCTCTATCCTCCTCCAGTATAGCTTCTCTTTGAACGAGTTTCCATTTAATTTAGAAATGAGTGATTTGTAGTCCATGTTTTAGGCTGCTGCTCTAAGAAGACAATATTGTAATTACAGTAAGCTTCTTATAATCTGATACAATTATTGAGGTGAGGAGTTTATATTGTCGTGTGAAAATGGGACCTTATGCTCTTTCAATTTAGAAAACAACACAACCTTTATGGGGATAAAGATATTTGATCCTTTAGCATATGCCACGTCTTTGTGAAATGAATTTATGCCAGGGAGCATCTGGCAATGAATTTATCACCTTGCCACCACTGTGAGGGACTGTGTGGCCGCTCACACAAAATAACTACCTTACAGTTGTATACCTGCACAAATAATTGTCACAAACGTGCTTTTGCAGACTGCAATGATGTCACAATGGAGCTCATCTTTCACATTTTTGACATTAAAAAAAAGCCATCGCTTTATCCAATTAGACCTTGATGTGAAATTTTGTCATCATCAGTGTATGAATTCTTAAGGCCAAAAAAAAACGTCTGTTAAGTCATGGTGACCTTTGACTTTTGATGAATATGGTCATCCTCTAGTCCATGCGGGCGCATCATCACCTAAATTTTTCCTCAAGTATCAAAAGGAAAAGACACTACAGGAAATTGACCTCTGTGACTGACATCTTGTCATATGACATCATTTGATGCTGATGCATCAATGCGCACGTAGCATTTTACTGTTGTGGCTGGTCAGTATGGAGCTGGTTTAATTTACAAACAGTAGTAGATAGTCATTGAGTAGAAATACTTTGTAATTTTACTTTTATACATTTTTTGAGCGCCATAATTTGCTTGATTACAAAATAGCCGGTGCACATTTCACTTGTGTGCATTTAAAACAGAGGAACTGTACTTTGAAGTTCATTATATTTTACCTCGTCGGTGCATTGCAAAATATGAATGTAAAATATAAAATGTTAAAAAACTTAAATCACTCCTCAAGTATTTGTGAAAAAAATTTGCAGAAATGGAACAAAATATTGCAAAGTGTACATCATGCGATTATCCGCGTTTGAAAGACCCAAATGCATGCTCTCAGTGAAGTCAATTCAATTTTAATGTTGTAGCATTTAATCCCAGAATTATCCATCTTCGGGAACTTAACATAGAGCAGGTCCAGCTGCTTTACACTGATTTTCAGTACACTGTTTACTGTATTTAGTCCCAACACAGGAATAAGGTCCCTCTAAAGGGTCACAAGATTAAATATTGGGACATGTGAAATGATTAAAATCAAAGCTGCAGAACATTTTTGGGGTCTGTATCTCTAATCTTTTAGATTATTCTTTATTCCTTGAATAATTATCTGAATGAAATCGTTTGACATGTTTAGAGGGGAGGTTTCACTCCGGTGCAACTGATAACAATTTATATCTGAAACAGCCCAAACAAGACCACGCTTTCACTAACGGGCCACCACCCAAAGCTTTAAACGATACACTCTTCTTCATAAATATATATATTGTCTTCTTCTGTTTTACTTTTAACATAAAATATTAATCTGAGAGACAGGAGAGCATTCTTGCCTGAAAGACGGTGAAGTAGGATGTATCTCAAAATTGTGTTTAATAAACAATACTTTGAAACACTGGCAATAGCATGTTAAACTTTGAGAAGTGGTGCCCTTGATGTTCTTCTAGCGGGTTGCTCAGGAAAATGTGGAACAGTTTAAGTTTCATCTAAATACATACACAGGAGGACTCCAGGGATCTCTCATACTAGCCATACTGCGTCAACTGTTTTCAGGGTTCCATGAGAGAGCAGAACTGGGCCAGATGTTTGAGCGCCGTGTGAAGGTCAGAGCCACCAGTGTCATGGCCGTGCGTGGTACTGATCGAGGGCAGATGTTCACAGGGTTATCTGCTCCATATGGCTGCAGCTCGTCCGTGGGCCTTTTCACAGCACGACTCTTGTAAACACGCTTTAGTTCGCTGTTCTCCCTTTTCCTGCCCCTGTTGAACATGTCCTAAATCCAATCACCTCGTCCCTCTAAAGGGGATGATGTTGATGAATGGGAATGCGTAGTGGTAGTAGTGACCTATAAGCCCATGCTGAGATTACAGGCAGGCAAGCAGCCAGCCAGCCTGACCAGGGCTCAGGGCACCAGGAAACAGCCAGAGCTTAAAGCGGGATTGTTTAGATAGACAATGGTGTCTACCTGGTTTTAATCCCTGCTCAAAAAGAGTACAGGGGATTGGCAGGGTTTAATAAATGAAAGTGCTCCTATAATCGGGATTTGCCAAAGTGCCCCTTTGTGTTAATCGGACATTTTTTACAGCATGGTTTTTGACATCTGCCACAGCAAGTGGTGTTAACCCCTCCGTAGCCCCGGCTGCAATGCAGGCTACCTTTCCATCACTTCTCATGCGGAGAGGATGCATCGCATACACGTCGCCTGAAACGGAGAGGGTGCGAAGTGTGGACGCGTTCCCTCAATCTGGCAAATGCTATCAATACCCAAGTGTATCTAAACAAGAATGCTATTTACATTTGGGGTTGAATAGCCACTTTGTAAATTCACATCTGTTAAGATAGAAAGGCGGAGGCAAGTGCCCGTGGTGTAAACAACCAAAAAGGCTGTTTTGTCCTGAAGTTGTCTCCAAGAGACCTTGTTGCCTAAATCTCATCAAACTGCAAGACTGAAAATTAAACAAAAAAAAAGAAATAAAATAATAAAGGAGTTCACTGCTGGTAATTCTGAGGATATTACTTCAACAATATAACACTAAGTTTCAAAGCAGAACATCAGACATCTGGGGGAAAGTCCATATGTTTAATCAAATTATCGATGAGAAGCTGTCACTATTTGTGGAGACGGCAGGTGCCGCCAGGTGCAAGTTATTGAACAGCCATTGTATGAGGGCAAGTAGACTTGTAAAAGAAAAGTAATAGTTTTTCTTTTTAAATCAGGTGTTCTTTTGTGATAATTTGGACCTTTGTCAAAAATTGCTCCGCGGTTTTCCCTGAGTCTTTCCTTGCCAATGTCACCGAGCGTCGGGGCTGTAAATAATATAGGACAACGTAACACTGACTTGACTTTGACCGTCTGTGGTGTAGCGTGCAAAGATGGATAAAATACAGCCATTGGCGTGGTCTGCCTCAGCCCATGAGCATACTGCAGGTCATCATATACCTGAAAGTACCATATGGGCCAGAGATGACCCAGAGCCTTCAGTGTCACGGCTGACTATGCCACAACCTCATTAATTACTTAGTCAAAAGCTAATAGAACAAGGACCTGTAATGACTTCATTGCTAAAATAGAAAGCTGCATTTTAATAATTAAAGTCCAGCGTATCAGCGATAAAGCATAATAAAATTGTTTTAAAATCAAGGATTACAACATTAAATCCCGCCAGGCCAGATGTGAGAACGGGACGGGCTGCTGCATTCAGGGGCCAGATTAAATAGAAAATCCCAGAGGACCGCGCTGTCTTTTCCCTGCAGCTTAGGGGCTTGTGTGGACTCAACATGCTGTAATCCACCGATTAGCTGATATAATCACCTGTAAATACACCTTGGCCATGGTGTTACCTTGGGCCATCAGGCCTGCACAGATGTTCCTCATGTGTGTTGGACACTTTTTATGGAGTCAACTTAACTTTCTGGGAACCCGAAGCAGACCAGGCATCTGGCTGCCCATGCTGTGACCCGACTGAGTTCCCAGAAACTTAAAAATGAACACGGTTGCTGTGTACATAACCATAAATAATAGTGCTCTAAAGCAGAACTTCATCACGGCCTGACAAGACAGAGTACAGGGAGATGTTTGAGTCTATAAACTACAATCTGCAGAGGTAAAAGTGACACCACTGAAAATTTGAAACCACAAGGCTAAAAATAGTCTAGACTACCAAAACTAACAGCTGTTATGTAGATTAACCCCCCCGGGTTTAACTATTATGTATCATAATTTGTAGTCATCATCACCCATCCATCTATTCAGCATCTGTTTAATGGCTGAGATGAAATAAATTATTAGATTTTCTATTTTCAAGTCAGAATTGAAGTGTTGTTTTTCTATGGTGATGTGCAAAAAAAAAAAAGAAATCTGTTGTGGAGTTGAAGCGTGAAGTATGAGGCAAGTGTCTGAGAAATCCTGGAATTTCATCATTTTAGGGGCTCTGCCATTTGGCCTTCAGTGTCAACAAAGTGGACATCAAGGCCGCTGGGTGAAGTAGCACCAAGTAGAACTACAAAAAAAACAAACAAAAAAAAACCCTTTCGTCATAGTAGCCATGCGGTCATCACACTACATTCAGAAAACATTAAAAATTTCATTTTAAAAAGTCAGTAACAACGCGAAACAGACAAAAGCTATCAATTATTCTGCTAGTGAGGCATCTCGCTTTCATTTCAGCGGTACACATCCGCACATGCGCAGTACAGTAATGGACTGGACGACCGGATCGCAAATCAACAGCAAAGTACAATATTCATCTCGTATCGCGCCAAACTTCGGCGGACTATAATATATCGAACATTAAAATTGTTCTGCGGGGGATCCGGTTCAAGACCGGTGCACGCGTTTCCAAGCATGTTAGTTCAGAGTGACGAAAAATCCCAAAGTGTGGTCTTGGTCCGTGCCAAAGTAAGCCTTGTTTTTAGCTTAGCCGCTTGCCAGAAACTCATTTTGCCATGTCGTCACGCGTTGTAAAATGCCGGAAACTGCCGAAAACGTGACAAATTATTCTCAGCTTCCTGTTTTTACGCGCAAATATGTAACTCTTACTGGAAATCTGCTGGCCGTTTCAGGACAACGCAGAAAAAAATAATAATGCAAGAATTGCTGTCAAACAGGGTCGTGACCCCTTCTCGTCCCTAGACGTTCTTTCGCCACCTGCTGTCTGTTTTTAAAACATGAGCGCATCACGAGCAGTTTTATGGCGCTTTAATGCGACGGCGTTCAGTCTCAGATGACTCCATTACAATGGATTAAAACCATGGAAAGAGGGATTTGTCATGTATTTTAGCATTTTTATTCTGTAAGACACTTTAAAGTCATTCCTGAAAGAGGAAAACAGATGATTTTGGTTCATAGCACAGTCATGCCTGGCAAAAAAACAAAACAAAAAACATTAAGACTACATCGACGAAAAATGTACAAATCATGGAAGCACACAATATAAACAATATCTTATATATATAAAACATAGGTATAATAAATATTACACAAACACAACTAAAAGTAAACAGTTAACCTATTTGGTTTGGGGAAATGTTTGGAGAAAAAAAGGCTACAGCTGAACATCAGTGTGTCAGTGTGTGTGTGTGTGTATTTGTTTGTTGTTGTTTTTTTTTTATAAAAGAATCTCTTTTTTAAGCAAAAAACCCTCAGAAGGCAATTGGTATAATTTATTCCTATTTATTCATGTTCATTTCCACTGCAAAAATAAAAAAAACTTAGCAAACATAGTGTTCACACTAATTAATAAATCTTAAATGAAACCCTTACGGATAAATATTGCTGCAGCTGGTAGGCTGAGATAGGCTGGTCTGTTTCTTGTCATCAGCTTCTCCCCATCTGGATCCATTACATCATGGCTTCGCCTCTCCTGACACACACACACACATTGCCGTTTGAAAGCAGACAGTTTGTCATTCTAAATCATGGACTTCTCTCTGTTTATGTGATGCACTGGCTCCTTACAGAATTTTGCATTTGTAAAATAAAACAAAAATAAATTAAAAAAAAGAGATGGAGCACTTACACAACTGGAGACATGGCTGTGTTAAATGGCACCAGTGGTTTCCCAGATCTGTGCAGATACAAGCTGAGGATAAAAAAAAAAAAAACGAACAAAAGGGAAACTTGGCAATTTACTGTAATAGAATTCGAGTGAAAAAAAATAAATTACAGGTGATTGGCAGGGAACGGCTTCTGAGAAACAGACTTAATTTTTTATGAAATAACAGATGACTGAGGGCTTTGGTGAAAGGGAATGATGGAGAAAGAGAGATGCAGACAAAAGGGAAAAACCTTTGCAGCCTGCCCTGCCCCCTCATCAGTCTCTGGGGAACAGGGGATTATGGAAATGTATAAATGCAAGAGAGAGGGAGACTGACAGAGAGAGAGAGGGACAGAGAGCGAGAAAGAGAGAGAGAGAGACAGAGGAGGGAGAGCGAAAAAGAGGGAGGGAGTGAGCAATGTTAGTGGTCGATCGTTATAACATGAAGCGTGATAGAAATATTTCTCTCGCAGGCTGAGAAACAGAGGAAGAGACAGAGACTCAGGAAACATATTTGAAAGGATACGGGGCTTAAGAAAGAGAAAAAGCAAATGAAGAGGGGCAGACAATAGGAAGGTGGACCAATCAACTTATGACTAATGGAGGTTGTGGAGATTTTTGCCTCAAAGTGATTTTAGCTTAGATGCATCTCAACATGTAGATGCTCTGCAGGTGACTGCTCAAATTTCCTCCAAGCTCCTGTTCTTTTCCCAAGAATCGAATCATCTACCCCTGCAGAGACAAATCCAAACGTTTAGGCATAAATCTGAGGGATGCGTCTGAGAGAAAGATGCACAGCAAACAGTTCTGACATGGTGCCGACCCATATTGACCAAGAAGAGGAAAGAGCGGACTGTTCAGTGGCTGACACGTCTCCGAGCAGACACAGGTATTCTCTACTCGATATTAAGATCAGACAGGATATTGATCCATGCTAACTGACATTATGCTGTCTCACATTTCTATAAGTCCTCATTTGCTTGTGACATTGGCATTGTAACATTAAACAGTGATTTGATTTGCAATATTGGCCACCTCACTGGTTGCATTTGTCTTGTGTTGTGGCAAAATCAACAGTATCCCTAGTAATTCAATGTGCAGCCTTGCACGTGATCACATTTATAGATCCTCAACAATTTCCTAAGACAACAAAGTGATAGAGCGAAAGACTGTTTCTGTGAACAACAACTAATCAGCAGCTATTCTGGTTGTTTGCAAAATTATGATGTAGAAACATCCGCCATGGACGGTGCTCCCTATGTAGAGCAACAGATGAGCTGAAAGCCATACAACCAACTACTCAGCCATCACAAGCCATAAAAAAACATCTCTCACAACAGTCCTTGCTGCTTTTGAAATGCAGCGCTGTGCTTAGTATCGACAGGAATCCTGTGCTTCTGCTGTCAGTCAAACAGTTTGTACTAAGGTGATAAAAGAAGATGTGTCAGCTCTGTCTAAACTACAGACAGGAGGAGGTGACGGATATTTTGCCCGTCAGAGACTGAAAAAGGGGAGCATAAGGCCAACAAGTGCTTCCGAAATCAAAACAACAGACGTACGAACAGAGACAAAGACTGAGGATGAGTGGAAGCAGCGAGGCCACAGCTCCAGCTGATTATTGATTGTTACTAAAACTGAGTGCTTTACCTGCCTTGGACGCTAAATACTCAGCCTCTAGGTGGGTGGCGGGATCAGACACTAACCTCCGTTAAAAGCAGGAGGGAGCAATAGTCAGTGAGAGGCAGAGAGCAGGGGGGAAGTTCCCTTTCTCTCTCTCGACCCGTCTTGTCGTCAGGCTGGCTGGCACAGCCATGGCGTTCACCTTCGCGGCCTTCTGCTACATGCTCACCTTGGTGCTGTGCGCCGCTCTCATCTTCTTTGTCATATGGCAGGTGAGTAGCACACACTTCAACTGAAATGGACACATGCAAGGGCTGCAAACATCTGCGCTCAGGCCCACACAGGCAGACAAACGCCTACACGCAGTTTGTACAATGCTGAGAGAAACACGGCACACACACACTTCCCTCAGGTCCTGTAGAAGCAATCACGCACTTGAACGCCCCAGCTGTACAGCGCCACAAAAAAAAAAAAAAAAACAACGAAAAACTTGTGTAATTGTTCCTATATGTTACAGTCTGACACTTCAAATCACCTCATAAAGGCCACTGGAACACTTCGTTCCCTGTCATTTCAAACACTTGGTAGAAGCCAGAGCCAGATAAAGATTAATTTGTGAGGCAAAAACAGTCCAGAGAGCTGGAGGAGACACAAACACACTGGAATCAGTGAGCAAATATCCATGTGTCTCCATACAAGTGACTTGGAAGCAGGCTGCATCCCTGCACACGAAAGGGAGCAGACAATAAACAGTTTCTCAAACAAGGCGCTCGGGCTTCTGCAAACTGCGTGTAATGAGTTCAGGGAGACAACCAAAGCCAGAGACATACAATCACAATCATACATCTCCCCGCCAGGCTGTTGCGGCTGGTTGCCTGCGGCGTTTTGACTGGAGTTTGCGCGGAAAGCGCTGGAGACCGGTGCTCTCGGTTTTGTGGTTCCACAAGAGGACACTCGACAAACATAAAAGCTTTGAAGTCTCACCTTTAACTTTCGATCCACAGAGGTGGCATTAACCTGAAATACAGAACACATGATTATGAATATAAGACTTTAAATGACTAACTTATCAATTGACCAAGTAGGTGAGACTACATATGAGTCAGACAGCATGCCTGTGTGTTACACAGAAGCGTGTGTCTGGCTCCGCCCACACTCAACCAGATGACATGAAACACTTATCAAACTATAATTCTGCTCACCCCTTCCCCCAGTCTACCTCCACCCACGGGTTCAACACCCCAACGCTCTGTGACTCTCAACCAATCAGATCGTTTGTTCACTGCTTTAGTAACCATGGAGCCCGCTAAAGGAGTTTAACATGTTGCCAGGGAAACTGCATCTGTTTACAACGGCGCTGAGTGTGAAAGAAGACGGGGAGCACCACATACACCCGTATGGGGGAAATTACCAGTTTCCATTTCAAACAGATGAATGTTCAGTCTCCATGTTGTCATTCATTTTTGACACAAGTCTGATACTGATGCCCACTTATCTGCAAAAGATGTCTATTTCTAATTATTGTCAAGAAGTCAGGAAAACAAAGCTTTGCTGTTTAAAAGCTGGACCGATGATAAATGCAGCGGGCGGACTTTATGCAGAATTATTACTGTTTTATAGAGCTATTAATCAGCAGGCCGGAGTGAAAAAAATGATCATTGATACTTGCCTCACAGAGAGCTGTGCTATTAGTGCCTGACCAATGACATCCCTCAGTGTAATGTATTTTTTTTATGTTTTTCTGAAAAGGCAGCAGGAATTTAATTATGCAGGATAATGGACTGTAGAAGTGTTTGATGTAGCTCCAGTATACCATTATCCTCTTAATCCCAAACTCAGCCACGCATCAATGTATGTATGTTTGGATGTGAACATTATTATGTGAACACAATTTATACTGCCAGAATTTATTTTTAAAAATGCTAATATGACAGCTGCCTTAATTCGGCTTTTGTTTCTTTTTTCCCAAATAATTGGGCTTATTAATCTGTTAAATCAGAATTTTGGTGGTCCTTTAGCTTAATGTCGTACCATGTAAGAGGAACTCACACAGTGTAAGAGGACAGAGCAATGCTGTGATTAATTATACATGCATTATGTGTTCACGCAAAGGGAACAATGTGGCTGCAGCTGTGCAGGATGAAATAGGTGTCCAGGACACTGTTCCAAGTTGCATCACACTGAAATAATATGTAATAAACCAGAATCTTAAACAAGAAGATGAAGCTTGGACAAGACTATGATACATATGTGCACGTGATGGTGTTCTAAAGGTGCAAAACAAACTCATGTGTCTTTAAATTTTCAGATCATTGCGTTTGATGAGCTTCGCACAGACTTCAAAAACCCCATTGATCAGAGCAATCCCACCAGAGCGGTAAGAACTATTGCTATTTATTATTTATTTATTTTTAACTAGAATGATCAAACTCTGACACACACGCAAGAAAAATCAGCTGCTTCAAGAGCATTTAATTATCTGCAGAAAAAAGAGCAGGCGAATAAGAGCAAAAGTTACACATGACCCAGCAGTCAGTGTTGCACATCATGCTCCTAATCGTTTAAGTTAATGAAGGATTCAAAATGAAACCTCTGAAATGGTTGACGCGTTTGCTATGATCGTAGGCTAATATTGAGAAATCAAATATTTGCTCTTCTGAGAGCATGTCCCACTAATCTAAGCTGCCAAGTGGTTGCTACTACAGGAAAAGTGCAGCAAGCGTTTGCCTTGAACAGTCTTTTGTGTGCAGATATGAGTAATCAGCCTTCTATGAGGATGTTGGCTCAGTCAGTTAAGGAGATTGATGCAAATGAAGCTGCTCTATATGCAGTTAGACACAGTGTGTTGCACCGTGGTCACAATAAAAGTTCACTTCATTGTATAAGCTTCCAAAAGCAACCCACCGTGTGCGAGCATAAGAGGAAAGCAGATTTCTCTCCGCCACTCCTGCAGTGCTGCTTGCGAGCAGAGCTCCATTTCTTTCTCTTTAAGCTAAACAGACATTTTCGTGAGTCAAATAACGACTGCGTTTATCCTCCTTACAAGTTGACAGCAGCTGTGAGAGTCTTCCTCTCACAAGTTAGCTAATCTTCCAGCAATAATGTGAACCCACATCGGAACTGCAAAGTGAGAGTGACGAGGAGTGGGAGAGGAAACTGTGAAAACAAACTGTGGGCGTGTGGAGGCGCGCCAGCTCCGAGAGGGTGGACACAATAACTAAAACACCTGTAAAACACAATGCAATCAGATCGAGCGTCACTGCAATAGATAATGATGTGAATGTGTTGTTTTTTTCTCCCCGCCTTGATAAAGACGGAGAGTTGGTTAAAAACATTTTGGACTTAAGAAAAGCAGTATCAGTATACCATAAACACCTGGGTATCAAATTGCAAAACTGTACAGGAATTTAGGACAGTCGCAGTCGAGTACCACTGAGCATTCCACATGAGCTCAGAAATGTTCAACCAAGATGCTGCTGTCACCCTCAAAATCAATAAACCGCACAAAGAGAGGACTGAATGAATAGCAATCATTTCAAGAGCGAGGCACGCTCTCTCAACAAAAGAGACAAAAACAGCCAAAAAGACGAGAAAATTGAAGAGACGTGTTTCCAGTGATTAATCACAGGAACAGTCTCAAAGACAGACAGACAGACACACAGACAGACAGACAGACAGACAGACGGTTACAATGTATTAAACACTGTAATTTTTATTTTGATTTAAAAGTAATTGAAACATGTACAATACAAAGTGAATCACCCCTCAAGGAGACACATCTCAAGTTGTAGCTTCCTATGAGAAACAGAGGCCACACTCTTGACATTTCTCGAGCCCTCATTGATTTCAGTCAATGTCACTATTTTACAATGATCATTCGTTTTAGCCATCAGTTCACTTAACCAGACCACATATTCGACATATTCTCTCCATCTACTCCACTCATCAGAGGGGTGAATCGGAGGACCTCGGGGTGAATACTGACTGAAAATCCGAGCAGATTTTTCTGCACACAGACTACCAGCAAATGCTCAGCGTTTGATGTAGTCCAGCAGGCAGGTCTGGCACTTGTTTGCGTTTGGAAACTTACTGTCCTCAGAGGACGTCTTGCGCGCGGGGCGAGCCCAAAGGATTTAACTACATGGACAAATGAGGATGCAGAGTTGGTGTCTACTTTAGAGGCTGGAGATTCAATCCAATTTCAATCCACCGGGGGAGTTGTTTTTTTTTCATGTTCTCAGATTATCAAATGGTCGAAGTTGCAGCCTGTATCTCCGGCTAAAAGGAACGCACGTCACAGGGGCTTCGATACTGGAGACTCTCATACTGACAGATGCCTCGATAGGTCATAAATGACATTAGCTTCATTAGATACAGAGGGGAAAGAAACATGCTTACAACACAGCAAACATCTAACATTTTCAGCCATTTTTAATAACATAAATGAACCAAAAAGAAATTAACAATTGCCCTATCCTTTGCCTGATTACTTGATTGGTCTGCTCCTCTTATCCTGGTGATGGAAACAGATTGGAAATGCCAGAAAACATCGCTTTTGCTTCCTAATCAATGAACAGCCAAGTAAAACATCAACATTAGAGGCCACAGATTGCAGGATATTGGATGCAGGAAAAGACGGATGGTTTCTATATCTACAGCAGAGCGGAGCTTTCCCTCATTGCTCACAGGAGACTCAAAAGAGGCAAAATCCTGTGCCGTCTTTATTGCTGCTACTGCTGTTTTACGCTGATGTATCGCCTCAATCAGACGATAACTAAATGTGTCCTATTGGTCTCTTTAAGGATACGAGTGAAAAAAAAACTCCATCATCATTTTTGAAACATCTTATGAAAAACAAAAGGAATAGAAAATGGAGTGGCCAGTCATTCCAGTGAATTAGTTATTATTTGTATAAATACTAGCAAGAGAAAGCTAGAATGTGAAAATGCATCATTATAATATCAATAACTTTAAATTGTTCTGGCTGTGAGCGAATCAGTTTTTTGTTGTTGCTTTTTTTGTTTGTGCTTAAATTTCACTGTCTAAAATGTAAAAGAGGCCACTAATCAGATATTCTTCATGTCCACTTCACAGAGGGAAAGGATTCTCAATATTGAAAGAATCTGCAACCTGCTTCGCCGAGTGAGTAATGGCTGTTTTTCACCTGCTGCTAGAAAAAGAGGCAACCTTGACGTCTTGTCTTTCTGAACGTTGTGAGGTCCATGACGCATACTTATCCACACACACACGCGCACACACACACACGCGCGCACACACACACACACACACACACACACACACACACACACACACGCACACGCACACAAGCTATTATCTCGACACTTTTCTGGCTCCACGGTGTGTTTTCATCTACGAAAACATGTTGCTTTTATGTTAATGTTACAAGATTAATGTAATGTTATTATTACAAACTGGTCACTGGAGGTGTATCTGCCTGCAGCAACTGATCTTCAAATGTTTGCTATTGATTTATTGGTTAATTATGTTCCACTATTGTGTACTTTGAGCAACTTAAGGGCCCCTGACAGCCTCTCTATCAGCATTTAACGAGAAAGGAAACTAGATGATACAGATTTGCTCAGGATCATAGATATAGAAATCTCTGCTTCAGCATGGACTTTCTAGCTACAGTAAAGCCACAACTGTGCTCACAGGACACATAATGAACTCAAAGTGGAAATATGCAGCTCAGTTGGTTGGTCCACTTAAACATTTTTGATTGTTTTCATAATGTTGCTACCAGATGCAGCAGGTTGTTGTTGGAAAAATAAACAACCATATGGAATGCATTTAGCTGCAGAACAGCCAAATATATCCTCGTGGAGACCAAATCAGAGCTACAAGGAGACTGAATGCTGGACCTTTTCATCAGATTCCTGTAACTAATGGATGTGTTAATATCACTCCATTACAACTGTCAGTGCTTTTGCTATTTATCTGCCAGACAGAAAGATGACACCTCTGTACTTGACTGCACAGACAAAGCTCTGATTTTCTGTGTTTTTTTCCAACCAGGATATCAACTAGCAAGTACTCAGTGTACTTGTCAAAATCACTGGTAACACTTAATCCAGAGTTCCTATGTTTTTACTCCTCCCCATATTTATTCATAGACAGGATGCAAAGATTAAACAATAACATACTAAAATGTAAGCTGATACAAGGATATTTAATAATGTGTTTATTACTCAAAGTGCAACAGAATTTGTTGATAAATGTAACATTCATATTTATTACCTTGATTACTTATTGTGTTTGCAATGGTTAGTTGGTGGTACCGGAGTACTCCATCCACGGGCTCTTTTGTCTGATGTTCATGTGTGCTGGAGAGTGGGTCACACTTGGCCTAAACATCCCGCTGCTCTTCTACCATCTGTGGAGGTACTGTGTGCAGCGTCATTTTAACAGATGACTTACAAGCTTCCGTTGATCTGCCTTGTGGTCGTGTGTATGAGCCAAACCTCTTTGCTTTTTCAGGTTCTTCCATCGGCCAGCCGATGGGTCAGAGGTCATGTATGATCCCGTCAGTGTGATGAACGCCGACATTCTTAACTATTGTCAGAAGGAGTCATGGTGCAAGCTTGGCTTTTATCTGCTCTCTTTCTTCTATTATCTCTACAGGTATGTATGATATTTACAATCTTTTAAGCGTGATCTGCTCCCTTGCCAGAAGTGGAACACTCATTCTCTCTTTATGTCTCGATTTTGTTGCAACGGCTTGTCTCCTTTTACAGTATGGTCTATGCCTTGGTGAGCTTCTAAGGGATGGAAGACAAAGGGGAAAAAAATGGAAACACCTGAAAGTAGAAAGAAAAACAGTGGAAAGTTTGAAGACATCAGCTTTCTGTCTCCATGTATCCTTCCCATCACTGGCTTGGGTTTTCCACAGTCTGACCTCAGACTAAACAAGAAGACCAATCTGAGTGATAATGTGAACGTAAAGGTGTTGCCTCCACTGAATTACATCGCTTTATCTCAGTTACTGCTGTCGGATGGTTATACAAAAGTAATGACGGCTTGAAATGAAGCAGATAGAGCTTGAGCTGCCTTTGACCCATGATATGATTTTACAATATCTCTGAAGGGCTGGACTTATCCCATGCTGCTCTTACTGATCCAGTCTGTCAACTCACTGTGAATCTCCAAACACTTAGTGTCAGGAAAACAAAATAATACATTTGTACTCTCTGACTCTGAAAATGTGCTAAAAGCAGGATTTATTTGGTATTATTGCATGCACTTACGATAATGTACACATCCAACATAAAAATACTGCTTTTGTTGTGATGCAGGTACATTGAACTGTAAAATGCAAGGGAACTCATGAGCACTGTAAGAAACGCAGACAGCCTGGCAGGGGATTGGAGTGTGCACTTTTAACCAGGATGGAGATAAAACATCATATCCTCAATGCCAGCCTCTGCTAATTCAAATTTCACACTGTAACAAAGAGCAAAAAGTAGAGAAATTCTCGGGGGGTTGCACAACTTTACAATCTTACACACCTATCAAGACAATCTCCTCA
>CAAKHG010028330.1:1340-15398 GCA_901007715.1 Dactylopterus volitans
CAGCTCTCGACGCCGCTGCCTCCACCGTGTTTTCCTGACTCCCCACCTGAAGCAAACAAAAGGCTTCCAGTAGGCTGGAACAAAGGGCCGATAGATGCAAGCGTGTGTGTGTATGTGTGTGTGTGTGTGTATGCGCGCGCGCGCCTCTCCACCATTTACCTGCGTTACCGAGCTTTCCGCATGCATCTTTTCTTCCTGCAAGGAGGAAAAAAAAGGGCACCGCAAAACAATAAAAGTTGGAACCCGTCGGCGTAAACAACCGCACGTCTGCAGGCCAATTTCCATTTCTCACGTGAAGATTTAATCACAATTAACACGTCTGCATCCCGGGACTAATTTTGGGGGGAGAACTAACAACAACTTTATTTGGATCCATTTTTTTGCCGATGACACCTGTTCAATCCCGTCAGCAACTATAAATATTTTAATGTAAGAAAATTCTGGGTTTTTTTTTTTTTTTTTTGGTACAATCATCAAACCATCGCGTTGGATACGTAGAGCGCCACAAACTGAACGTTTAATGTTTTGCTTTCCTCTATACGGAGCTGGAAGGATAGAGCCTGCTTAACGTCAGCTGAGAGCGACGCGATAACGTGTAGGTGAGCCGGGCTGCATGTGCGAAAGCAATTTTAAGTCGTTCTTCAAGAGGAGGACGTGCGTCACCAGCCCAAACATCAAAAGCGCCCGGCACAATGACAAAGGTGGAGCTGAAGCTTTGAAATGTGTTTTCCAGACAACAGAGAAACAAACCCCGCGGCCTCCCCTCTCGAGAAGGTTCTTGAATAAATGGCGGCTCTGGCGTCCACGTCTCGATGTCGCGTCTCGATACGAGTCCAAAGCCTTGCTTTGTACCTCATGCCATTTAGTAACTTTTTTTTTAGAACTCCTTCATCTGAATAATTATCTTAAAAATTGTGAACTTTTTAACAATTTTTTTTTTTTTTTTGGCATATGTTAACCCACGTTAGCAAAAGTGACCGACAACAAACCAGACATGGAGCCAGTGAGGGAGGTTAAGATCAATATGCTTTAATAATAAGATATCAGTGCAGAGAACACAAACTCATTATTGGGTTAAATTCCCCTTAACAACAATGATATAATGATAATAAGATCAATATGAATTTATTTTTTTTTTTTAGCATAAAAAAAAAAGATAATTATAACTGCATGACGCGGACAAAAACACAAGTAGCTGAACATGGATCCCATTAGGAAAAAAAACAACAACAAACAAACATAAAAACCCTGTTGTTACACAAAACACGAGACAAAATTGCTGATATTGTCTTTAAAAGAGGAAGTGCAATGCAGGTTGGTGGATTAATTTCCGAGAATTTTTTTTTTTTTCCCCCCCGTCAGTTTTGGATTGAGGAACCCTTCAAGCAGCACAGCATGCTAAGCGCTAGCACTGGTGATGAGCCTTCCAGGGTTGAAATAGAGCGGCTAAGCCATGCTAATTGTGGAAGTTAGCATCTGTTCCACTGGTGTTCGAATGAAACTCTTATGCTTTTATCGGGATTTTCTTTCCTGCTTTTCTCAGATTACATGAACATCCACGACAGCTCCATTTTCGCACCTTAGCCCAGATTAAACTAGCTAGCCGAACTTGCTCATACAACGTTCCGCAGGGTGCTTATGACCCATCTGTTGATGCTAGCGTGGTTGGAGCGGTTAGCTCTTGGGGGTTAGCAAGCTAATCGCCGTTTCATCGCCAACACTGACGATAAGATTCACATTTCCAGCTAAATTCAAAACACTGAGAGTGGAAAAGTTGCTAGCTTACAAAAAACAATGGCATGACTTCTCCGCCTAGATTCAATAAAACATTCAAATCGACTTCCAATCTGCCAACTCTCTCACATACAAGACACAATTTAGCACGAATCTCATCATTTGCCGAAGGAAAACTAGCCTGAGGCGCCATTTTTGTTTCAGTATGGCTCCAAAATAGCTCTGGATTTTCCTATTTTACGTCTTAAATATTCTTCCATGCGACGTTAACAGATCTTAACAACTGATACAGAATTTTTTTTAAAAAAGCATAATTTAATAAATATTCGTTTTTTCTTGTTTTCATTCTAAGCAAAATAAGGGGATGCGCTATCCGGCGGCCCCTCGCGTCGGACGGCGTGCAACTTTTGACTGCCTCTCGTCTTTACTGCTGACGCGTCAGAGGGCAAAACAAGGTCATTCATTTTGGTTGAGGAACATGAACGTTGAGGGGGTGACGGAGAGGAGAAGAAGGCACGTTGATTGGAGGAGCGGGGAGATTTGCATCAGTGGGCAGGCTGAGCAGGCGGCATCTGCCTTCACTCCAATCAGCATCGCTCTTTTGTCTCCATCATTTTGCTCCTCTTGCCCCTTATCAGAGCAGCGTTCACCTCCAATAGCGTTGAAGCGCCCGAACAGCCTGGGTGGCGTAATTACTGTGACAATTATTATTTACAACCTGAATTCCGTGTCCTCGGATTTCTTATTTTTGATCCTGGTCGCCGGTGAAACCTGTTTTAAGTCGATTTTGCGGTCTTTTCAAGCATTAATGACTCAAGACTTGGTGGAGCTCAGATCAGAACTTATATCGTTTAAAAGCTGGCAGTCTCACACCTCTAATACTTGTCGTGTCTCACCGTAGGCGCAACACTTAAACGTAAGCTTAATGGTTTAAGCTTTTTTTTTTTTCCACAACGAAAAAACCCACAAGCAGCGTCATCAACAAACAGACTGGCAGGTCGTTCGATGAGCCGGAGGAATTCTGTTTCCTTGCAAGCTTTTGACTCATCACAAGCAGGCGCTTCTACATCGGGTTCTAATGGGGGTCTAAAGTCTACCTCCGCTGTTATCGGGATCTAAACAAGCTGTGGATTAATGAAGCACAAGACCGCATGAGTAAATATCCCGTCTGTGCATCCCCGTTTTTTTGTTTTGAAGCGTGCTTTGTCTTCGCTAGGCGTCCCCATCCCGGTCGCCGATGCCTTCTTGCGCCCCCCCCCTCGGTGTCTAATGCCCACACACGAGACGCCCGCCGGGGTCTGTTTGAGGCTCCAGTGTGAAACCCTGCGCGCCGACATGGGACACAGCTGCCCTCCCGCTCGGGCAGGAGGAAGTTACATGACATCAGTGAGGGCGATAGAATGTGACGAAATGGCGCGTTTCGTGGCGATAACTCAATATCGAGCATTGAAATATTCTAAGCAAGGTGATATAGGTGCAATTTTAAAAAACAAATAATAAATCAGGAATAGAATTAAGAACACACCGCCATATGGGTAAACTGCTATCACAAAAAAATATTGTGATGCTTAAATGGACTTTCTTAAAATGCCTGCTCTTAATGCATAAGGAGAAAGTCTGCATAAAGATGCAACTTGACTTGATTTACGCGCACGTTTCAGACTGCTAACGGTTTAAGACGCTCTCCTAAGCCACTTCAGATAGGTCGTATTTATACTTTAGCGCCACAGTAAAGGTGCGGTTTAGCGTTTGGAATGAACTACTCTGAGCGGATGGGTTTACACTGGAGGCGGTGTCTTATTCGTGGGCATCAGACGCCAACGGGCACGCGCAAAGCATTAGGATCTGACCACCTTAGATGAAAACTCATCTAATAACGGAGAGCTTCCATTATTATTTATTACCAGGATCATAAAGTGTCAATTAAAGCTGAAAATGATGGGAAAAAATTCACGCTAATCTTCTGCGCGCCAGGACACATTAAATATCCCGTTGCATCCGGTGTTGCGAGGGGAATCCTCTCAGAAATGTCCACCAGAGTCGGAGGGCCTCGTCTAAAAGGGGGGCAGGGAACCGATTGTGCACTTGAAGGGCAAACTCAAGGTCGAATCAGATCATAGACGTAAAGATATATATGAACCATAGGAGCGTGCCGTCTCCTCAAAAGTGAAGCCAAAAGGCCGCGGCTGCAGTATGGGTTATAAACCCCGCCTCCTCCGTCTAAACGGGTGACCTGGTTTCTGCCAATCCGGGTTTTGTCCAGATCACGCTGATGTTCGGTTTCAACTCGTGATCTGACGCCGAGTGAACCGTCAGCTACCACAGAGACGTCAGACAGTCGAGAGGAACCGCAACACCAACTTTACACAGTTTTTCATTGCCTCTTTTTAACCGTAAAAATTAGCTAAACGGACCAATCACCCGCAATTGACCTCGATACAGCTGCTCCATTTCCTGACGGCTACTGAGCAGGCTCCCGCTCCAAATTCCCGGGATATTTTGGCTTCACTTTTGCACGGTGGGAGGAACTGGAGGCGCGTGGCCCCAAAATGATAGAAGGTCTGTGGTTCAGACGAGCACATTTGTCACGATAAGGCACATTGTACAGATTCAAATGACCTTTAAAGAAAATGTCAGCATAACATAAGGCGGAGAACATCAAAATACAGTGTTAGTGGATCCAAGAGATGTAAAATAAGCTCTAAAAATGACACATATGAGGTGTGTGAAGCACCATTGCTATATACCGTGTATACGCAACTGGAAAACAATGTGATTAATTAAAAGGCAGCCTCACCTCTTTTAGGATATTCAAAATGCTACATATCTGAAAAGTGAAACTCATCTGTCATCTGAACTTGTTTTCCTGTTTAAAGTTTTTTTTTTGTATATTTTTTTTTTTGGATTTTTGTTTTTCTCTTTAAAGCAAGAACATAAACAGTACTGGCCAGCCAAAAGACTCAATAGACATCTGACGATAAAACTCTGAGAGGGATAGAATGGGGGTGGGTGGGGGGGGCAATAAAACGGAGGCTGACAGCGCACAAGGAAACAGCTATGCTTCGGATCAGATCCATCTGCATCTACAAGGGTAGATAAGGACAAAGTACCAGGACACATAAACACCAAAAAAAAAACAAACAAAAACAAAAACAAACCCCAACACTATCTTCAACATTAGTTCTGTCTTTAAATATGTAACATAGCTGTATATGTGTACAAAGCTCTATAATTCATACTTAAAAAGTGGTCACCATACAAAGGCAATTACCTCAAAAAAAAAAAAAACAGATTAAGAAAAATAAAGGAAATGATAGAGCAGGGGGGGGGGCATGTTTCCATGAAAGGCATACATAGGATCATATTACTGGGTGATGTCTGTAGTAAATTAAAATCCAGACTCTGGTCTAAGATAACGACCTGTATCAAAGCTTTGTGGCATCGGCAGCCACTGTGTGCTGCCGCTGCCGCGGCGGCTGCTGCTATATGTACATACATATAATGTGAAATGACAGCTGAGGCCGTCACGTGACGTCGCAAAGCCCCACATCAGCGGCGGCGCGTGCTCAAGTGGGACACTTTAAAGCTTCATGTTTGCCTGAAAAATCCTACCAAGGGGGTACTTGAGTTGTTAAATTAACCTCTTTCTTTTTTTTTTTGTCCTTTTTTTTTGTTGTTTTTGACTGATGAGATCAGACGAAATGGAACTCCTGATTGGCCCACCAGACCCTCCGATTAGCCAAAGTGCTCTACAACTCCCCCCCCCTCCGCCCCCCCATAGTGCCCTTCTGGTCAGCCCTAGTCGTGTCCCTGCCTCGAACGCACGTCACCTCCTCGACCCGTGCCCTCAGCGGCGTTTTCAGCGCTCTGTGCCGCGTCGTCACAAACGCTCTTTACAAAACGCAAACGCACTTTTACAAATACAACCGCGCGTTACGTCACAGCCGACCACGCCGCCCTCCGCTCGCTTCTGCGCCATCTTGGTGAGCTGACCGCATTCATGGGAGAAAAAATAAATGCAGGTAATCTGTTTTTTTTTTGTTTTGTTTTTTTTTAATACTGCTTTTAGCCTGATGGAACATGCTGCTTTCCTGTTTTGTTATTTGTTTGCACAAGAGTTTTTAGACGCTGTCACCCGGGTGGCGTCAAGCATCTGGGCAGGGAGATCAGACCGGTTGTGCTGGCGGATCAGGCGGTGAAGACATTCCTGACACACAGAGATTAAATTCTCCCATGAACAGATGCAACGATGCAGTTTTAAACTGCATTTGTAATGATTAAATAGGTCAAATCGAGGTTGTCAGGGTTTTTTTTTCCTCAAAACAAACTGCAAATACCGCATTTACTCTGCATTTATTCATTTTCATCAGCGAGCGGCTGCTGGGAAATTTCTGGGAGGCCGCGCGGCGTCAATCTGAAAGTGGTCAGCAGTAACGTAAAGTACAGCAAAGACATGCTATGAATACTTAGTGCCCCGCAATAAGCTGGATTTCTGCACCGCGCGCGGCGCAATCGCGTGCTTCCTATGACAGTCCAGTGGCTAAACTGGTGCCGCCAAAGCTTTAGCTTAATGACATACCCCCACCTGCCACTTTATCAGGTACACCCGTCCCGGTGCTCCTTCACGCAAGTATCTAATCAGCCAGTCGCGTGGCAGCGACTCGACGCGTTTAGGTCAAGAGGATCTGCTGAAGGTAAAGCCGAGCATCAGTATGGAGAAGGAAGGAACGTTGGTCTACTGGGGGCTTCGTGCACGGCCATCTCTGGGGTTTTACGAAAGGATGGTCCGAAAAATTAAAAAAAAAAAACAAGAGGTGCTTGTGGACAGGGGTGCACCTTACTGGGAAGGTGTACCTAATAAAGTGGCCAGTGAGCGTAATTGCACAACAAGGAAAAATAAAAAAAAATAAAACCCCTGCAGTCACACTAGCTACATAACTGACAGAGAGACGAGAGTGAGAGAACCAAGTATACATAAATCAAAGACATGTTTAATCGATAGGGAGCGGGGGCGGGGGGAGGGGGGGCGCGAAAAAAAATGAAACTTAGGAATATCAAACTTACAGTAGAGTACATGTATTGCAATATGTGTTTATTAGTGTGTCTGTGTGAGACACAAAAAAAAAAATTAAGAGGAAACTGGTAGATAGCGCGAGAACATTAAAAAAAAATAAAAAATAAGGTGGTATTCACTGTGGTAAAGTGTCCCGTCGATTTGGATTAAATAACGTGCAGCGATTTCGATAAGACGCTTTTCCGACGCAAGTGACAGCATCTCACGTCGACTAAAAAAAAAAAAAACATATCTCACCCCAATGAAAGCAGATAGGCTAATTATAATAAGGGAGATACTGACAGACCGGCATACGTGGTTTAAAGCTAACACTACCCGCATGAGCAGAGCCGATGGATGATGTCGCAACTAGCTACATTTACGCGTCCTAATATCGCCGCCGAGCTCTTCGGCGTGGCCGACGAGCCAAAAAAAAAAAAAAAAAAAAAACACGGAAAGAAAAGGAATATTCCACTAATACTCACGCTTAACTTGCAATTATACGACATACGTCCAGCTTCAGCGCTGCGGTGGAGCCGACCACCTGGAGGACCTCCTGCGCTGACTCGCAGCAGGCGCGCTTTTTCTCCTCGTCCCCACCTCAGCCTCGCAAACAGTCGGCTGGTTTGCTAAAGACGTGTTTGCGTGTCAAAAGAAAAAAAAAAAAAAGAAAAAAAAAGAAACTGCCATTGAAAAGCCGAGGCGCGCATCTTAAAACTGAAAAGCGCCTCATTCGTAGGGATTACGGCCCGACCGGGGGGGGGATATCCTCGGGGATATCCGAGGATATGCCGGTCAAATCCTGAATATTTGGACTAGCGGTGGAAAACGTATGTCCTAAGTGTGTGTCTTGTCGACATGGAAGAGGGCCTGAGCGGGGTTGGGGAGGGGTCTGGCGTTAAAAAAATCAAAAAAAGAGGGCTATGTGTCACCGCTGGTCAGCGGGCTGGCTAAGGGAGAGAACAGTGTGTTAGCGCACTGGCAGTATAACAGCCTCGTCACTGAGATGGCTGATTGCGGAGAAGGCAGAGCTGAGAACTAGAGCTGCATAGAGTCTGGGGGCAGGGTGGGGAGACACTGGCGCCTCTATGCGGACCCCGGTCCCATCGTGCTACTGTTAGTCGTGTAGGGGACAGATGGGGAGGGGTGGAGTGGGGGGCAGGGGGGGTGAAAGGGTTGTGGCTGTCGATGTCGGGGCAGAGCTGGGCTTTAAGGCATTGTTGGAACCCGCGTTCCCGAACGCCGACCTGACCCGTGGAAGTCACCGAAACCCCGGCAACCGGCGGTACCCCGGCGCGTCAAGACTTTTCAACACAGCTCAGGCAGGGTGTCGGCCTCATTTTTTTTTGACGCCCTGCCCTGCGTTTCTCACTCCGTGACCCATACTTAGACATATATCTCAAAGCAGGATATAACCCCCCCCGCCCCTTTCCCCGCAGCTCATGGAAAAAAAAAGGGGTAGAAGTGGCTTGACCCTGATATCTCACCTTGTTTAAGTACAGAACTACAAGGGGGTGACTAAGTAAGGCAGATGTGGTTGTGAATACCAGTCACTACAGTTAGCTTAGCCTCGAGGCTTTCAGGAGGCCCAGAGGTACAAGAAGTAAAGATAAGAGACCTAGGTCTTGCGTGTTGATGCTCAAGGGAGGGAGTCAAGTCCGGGTCTGTAGCAGAGTTTGAATCTGGGCGCTCTAGGTGGCCTGGTCCAGGGCTCTCAGCAGGTCACAGCCCTGGAGGAGGTGCAGGTTGCCCTGCAGCGGCACGTTGACCTCGCAGTCGTAACGCGTCAGCTCGGGCAGACAGGAGGCCTCGAAGGAAGGGCCCAGCAAGCGGCTCGCGATGCCTGGGAGACCAGAGAGAGAAGATGATTGGCACACGAGTCGGTGCATGAGGGAAAAATGACGCTGCGAGCGGTGCAGCGCAGGCACACCGGCTGGCGTGTGCTGAAAAAAAAAGTCTTTCCTATCATTTCCTTTTCTGTCTGAGACCTACAAACCTGGTTGAAAGCAAAGCGACATGTAGATTTTGGCCTGATTTCATTAGAAGCCGGCTTTCTCCTCCAGAAATGGGCTCGTCGCCGAAATCAAGAAGGAACGATCCAGACTGAAAGCAGCGGAGTCGCCCTGCATTTGATACTGACTGAAAATAACCGCAGCTTCCTGCACTTTGTCCAAATTAAATAACAAAATGCCGCAACAAGGTTATGTTTAGAGCAGAAATCAGAACAGTCACAGTGCTGCAGGTGTTAAAGGGCTCCCACGCCTTCCTTATTTTCTGCCATACACACCGTATGTAGATGAATGTCCATATTCATGGGGCCAAGTTTCAAATTATCAGGTAAACTGGATGACCAAAAATATTAGGGACACCTCTCCAAGTACAGTTGAACAACTTCACAAATTACAGTCCCTCTTCTTGTAACTCAAAACGTTTGGCGGCACCGCCGCGATCGCCGCGATCGCCGCCTCGCAGCGGTTGGCCGACACGCAGGAAAGTGCTGAACCTGCTGGTTTCGGACCAGGATGCAACGGTGGGGCTGCATGAAGAGGCAGTCCAGCATAAAGCCATTTAAGTCTTTTTTTTTTTTTTTCTTTTTTTAAACCGTGGCATCACGCGGCTGCTCTGGCTGGGCGTCCCAGGGTAAAAACATAGAGCCGCCAGTGAAGCAAGGCAGGTCTTTGATGGCGCTGCTAGGCGGCGAAAGGCTGCGTGGAAACAAGAGTCGGTTCGTGTCTCGTTAGGAGGCAGCGTGTTTTGATGCCACTGCCTCGTTCTTGAGGAAAAAATGTGTTATTTCGCTCACCTAACCCATTTCCTGGATACTGTGACTTCCTGTGTTGTTGCAGAGAGCTGGGAAATGAAGGCATGCTTCCTGGCATCATCCTCCCCATCCTGGATTCTAAGGGTAGAGGGGGATGATTACTGGTACAGTTTGGGAGGATGACGGGGACAGAGGGGGGGGGGGATGTTTCTTTCAAGCAAACGGGGAGCTCAGACCTGCCAGAGATCCTGTGCTGAGCGAGCGGTCCATGACGACGCAGCCGTCGCCCCTCATCTTCTTCCATAGGCTTTCCGGCGGCTTCCTCTCATCCTGGAAAACGCATACAAGGACTTGGAATTGCGCGGTGGAAGACAGCGCGCCGCGTGGCTGAAGGTGCGTGTGTGAGAAACTCACCACAGCCATCTGGGTAAAGGAGCGCTTGATGCTGTTGGCCATGGCGACCCGAGCTGGGCTCATGTCTCTGTAGGCTTGGACAAAGTTGTCAATGGACCTGCACACATATGGGGAGATTGGGATGTGGCGTCAGGACAAGGTTCCGCTGACAGAGAGGGTAAACATGACATTAAAAAAAAAAAAAAAAAAAACATGATTCAGCTAGAAGGCGGCAACCGCTGTTGTGAATTAAAGTGTTTCTCAGGAAAAAAACGCCCGCACACGCGCCCACGCTCGGGAAATGTGTTTGGGAGATTTGTCCGAGCTGGGACAGAACGTCCAACTGTTACATCACCTCTGTTTCTGCATGGCGTGCTTCATGTTCTGCTGGCAGGACGGGCGGTCCTGGCCTGACACAGTGTCCATCGGGTAAGCCTTACTGGCTCGCTGTTGCTGCTGTTGTTGTTGCTGTTGGTAGGTTAACAGAGGGTCCGGCGGCCACTGCAGATTCTGCCTGCCGCCCATTGAGGACAGAGGGGTGCTGGCTGGCGCCTGGTACGGGGGATTCTGCACGTGGCCGATCATGTAAGAGCCCGCCCTGGCGTCCAAGGCCGCCTGGCTGGTGCTCCGCTTCTCTCCCGTGGCCCATGCGGCGGCCGGCCGGGGCTGGTAGTGGCCTTGGGGCTGCAGTGTTGAGGACAGGGGCTGGAAGAGGCTGGTGATGTTGCTGAAGCTCTGCTGGGCGGCCAGGTGGGCCGGCGGGAGGCCGCCGCCGCCGCCGCTTCCCATGGGTCCCCCTTCCAGGGACTCTGACTCCGGGATGATGGGGTTCAGCTGGAAATCCTCTCCATCCATGGGGATGTAAGGAGCCAACGTTTCCAGGTCCAAATCGCTCAAGTCTCTCTGCAAAAATAACATACCTTTTTTAAAATAAATATATCGCAACGATAAAGTATGATGCGGCATAGAAATGGTGTTATTATACTAAAAGACTGAGTCCATACAGCAATATAAACAGTCCAGAGAACATCTGATTACCACCTCATTCGTGACATTTCTGTATATTAATGATAGTAAAACAATCAACACCCCTTTGTGAGTAAACTTTTGTTATATCTGTAGTAAATCCTCATCCATGCATGCTGGAATTCCTCTAACTGCTAACAGTGATACATGACCAAGCGTTTTTTATTCTGAAAGCGGACTGGATTCACTCGGCAGTTCACTGCCGCGGCCTCCGCTGGACTCGGCATGTGAGCTGGCCGGCTAACGGCGTGGCCGAAACGATGTGAGGCGGACGAACCTCGGCGCTGGCGGAGCCGCCGCTGCCCTCGGTGTCCAGAGCAAACAGCTTCTCGGTCAGCTCCACCTTCAGGTCGTTCTCCACTGAGCTGTAGTAATCACCTGGGCTGCTGGGCTGCAAAGCGTTCCGGGAAGGACGGACACAATGAGGGGAAGGATGAGTTTCCACAAAGGCGCCATTGACTGAAAAGCGCGTGTTCCGTCCAAATAATCCACCCCCGTTATTCTCACCAAACCACCCACTGTTGTTGATCCCTCTCCCCTCCCCCCACAGGCCTCACTGAACACAGAAAAAAGCAAACTATGACAAAAACTAATCGCTCCCTCGTTAACTAATTAGCGTTCAAATCCCTCTGTGCTTGCTGTCCTCACCGTTGAGCAGCTGCTGAGGCTCGGGGTGGCGCTGCACGGCGGCGGCTTCTGCTGCACGGTGAAGGTGCCGGCCATGCTAGCCACGTCCCCCGCGACCGGAGCAGGGGCTTGGGCCGACGGCATGTGGCTCTCCCCGGCCCAAGATGGCGGCCCCGGCGGGGGCATGGCGGCGGCAGACACTTGGTTGTATGCTACCGGCTGCTGAGACTCATCAAAATGAGGGCGGCCTGCCAGGAAGGAAGCACAAATTGGCGCCACGTGAGAGGACGACACACTCTTACGCTTTTCCCCCGCTCAAGATTTAACCCCTCTAAAAATAAAACAGACGACGGTAGAAGCCGGTGCACACCGAAGTCCAGCGAGATGATGGTGTCTCCAGGTGTGGGAGCCAGCTGGGCGAGGTCCTCCGGCTCCTCTTTGAGTTTGGTGAAGAGGGCATCGCCGGGCTCTCCCTTGGCGCCTGCTCCTCCGGCCGTGAAGAAGCTGCCCATGTGGTGCGGCTTGAACAGGGACTCCGTCTGCTCCAGGGAGAAAATCTTTGCCTTCTCTTCGACGTCACTGCAGATTTAAGGGACAAAGAACTGGGTTTTGAAATGGACTTCTTGAGCAATGCGAATATACGCGTGTACAGCCGACCGTTGCTTAAAGAGTGTTTAGACCGTTCAAAAGTAGCCGTGACGATGATGGCTTTGTTAGACAGTGTAAAGAGCGTAAATCTATTTCAGGGCGGTTCCGGGAGGGAGACCGCTGGTGCCGCGCTTTCGGCGTCCGCCCTCGGCGTTTCCCTACCTGAGGACGTAGTTGATGCACATGATGCACTGGGGTTGGGAGTTGCGGCTGTTGTAAATGACGGTGCCCTGGGTCTCCAGCCAGACGTAGCCCCCGTTCTTGGCCAGCATTCGGTACTGGCCGCTCACCGCCTGACCTTTGGTGCACACTGTAGAGAGGTGGGAGGAGGGGGAGGATCGGATTAGTGGGAACGGAGAGAGGGGACGTCAGCCCGTCGTCAGGGGCCATGCTCGGGTCGAGGGGCCCGATCGAAGCCGGTCTGCTCGTAATCAGAGATGATTACAGCCGCGGCGTCGTCTTGACAAGGCTCGCGGTTCATTCTCGCACACCGGCGCTTTTTAACGCTTTTCTCCCATGATGCATCGGTCTTATCTACATTTTTTTTTCTCAGCAGCACCATATATATTTATTTTCAGATTTTATTTTTTTTTTACTGTCGTGGCACAAACGTGTTCATCAGGTGCACAGGGTTTGTTTTTTTTCGTGAAGACCACAAACAGCCTTTTCATAATGCCGAACATATCGACTGTCAAAAACGATTAACAATTCAAGATCTGCAGCTCCTATGAGACACACAAACACACACACACACACACACACACACACACACACACATTTAGTTACTGAATAATAATGAGTTCACAAATGCTACTGAACCTGTTCCCGCACAGGGACCGCCTCAAAGCTCCGAGCTCAAAGCACGAGCTGTACTTTGTTTGCCTTAACTGTGTGTTTGTCATAATAAAATCAAATTTACTGGATTCACCACTGCAGAATTCACATATTTATTTGCGCGCGGCTGTGAAATCAACCAAACAGTGGTTCGCGGGAGGAGGAAAATGTGCTGGCGGCGGTCCAAAGTTCAGCGCTGGCGTGGGAAAGAAGCTGGACTGTGGTCGCAGAGTGCACATCAGGGCAGTGACTGTGTGCGGAGGAAGCTCGGGGATACGCTACATGCAGCGGAGGACGCCGTTAGCATGTGCTGATCGACAGGCTGGTCACGTTGGCCGTGAGAGAGGGTCGCCTGTGTGTGTGTGTGTCTGTGTGTGAGTGTGTGTGCGCGCGCGTGTGTGTGTGAGCCCTTTATCTCGACAGATTTCAGCTGACTTAAGACCGTAGGAGCAGAAGAGCTCCACAAGCAGAGGAAGGACACGCACACACACACATGCATGCACGCAAGCACACACACACACACACACACACACACACACTAACCAAAAGATGCACATGCAACAGATGATCGGAGACCTAAAGACTTTGTGTATTTTCAAACAGGAAATGCAGAGAAAACATGTTTTAATTAAGAAAAAAAAAAAAAAACCCTGAAAGGGAAATTTAGCAAGATGCTGAGCGGGTAGCAAACCGCTATCATTGCAAAGTCAATAAAAACTTTTCTTTTTTTTTTTTTAATAGATCTCCCTTTGTCTTTGTTTATTTGAAAGAAAAAGAAAAAAAAAAACGTCAAATCACAAAAAAAAACTTTGTTTTTTTGTTTTAAATTCAGGAGTCATTTATTTCTTTATCGTGTGCCACCACTTTTCTTTGTGTTCTGTCTGTGCTGTTAAGAGCTTCTAATGATACCGTGCTGCCATGACACTTCAGAGGCGCACAGACAGACACACACACACACACGCGCGCGCACACACACACACAC
>CAAKHG010028336.1:2208-19389 GCA_901007715.1 Dactylopterus volitans
AAAAGGAAAAGGGGAAAAAAAAAAAACCCCGGGGGGGGGGGGGGGGGGGGGGGGGGGGGGGGGGGGGGGGGGGAAAGAGGAACCCGAGGAGTCTGAAATGGAGAGGAGGCGGGGTTCGCACCATTAAAGATCTAAAAAGGAGGACTAATGGAAGCGGAGGGACCGGCGATCGGCAGCGGCTGGAGGCGGATCGGCTCAAGGGAATGGCCGGCGAAAAAGATGAAATGGCCAAAAGTGCTCTGAACCGACGGAGATTTTAACGGCACGGGAAAGCGTCAGCGGCGGGATGCGAGTGCAGGGGTGAAGATGAAATGGCCAAAAGTGCTCTGAACCGACGGAGATTTTAACGGCACGGGAAAGCGGCAGCGGCGGGATGCGAGTGCAGGGGTGAAGCCGAGAGCCCGAGCGCGAAAACGGGAGGGGTGATCTTCTTTATCGGACCTTTCGTCGAGGCTTCGCGACTATAATGCGTAATTGGTCACATGATGGCGCAGCAATGAAAATATACCAACTACGAGCAGCGGCATTAGCTAAGCGTTTCCACCGCTAGTCCTTGGTTGTACTTCCTGACTTCAAAACAAAAGCCCCGAGTTTGTTCTTCGATCACAAGGGTTTCATCTCGGAAACAACCTGTAGTGGGGTCCTTTTTTTTTTCTTTTTGGGATCACGCTCGATAAATTAACGAAAATCTCCAAACAGCGGATATTTGGATAAACCAACCACATATCAGAGAATCTGCATGGGTTACTTTCTCACTAAAAAAAAAAACGCTTAAGTAACAGATGAACAGTTTTAGAGCAAAAAGCAAGTCAGCCTCCATGGTCACCGATGTTTCACTTGGTCCTTTGTCAAGCTAACCCTGCCTCTTACGGTTCTTTGTGCTAGCCCAGCAAAGCGTTGGTGCTACTCTGGGCCCACTTTCCCTGGCGGAGAACTTCTTTGACTTTGACAAAAAGAGCTCGCGTGTTGAAAGGCGGCTTGGCACCAAACTATCAAAAGAACCACTTTGGTTAAAAAGGGATGACAGTGGTGGAAAAGCATCTATTTTCTGTCCGTTCATCATTAGGCTCTTCTTATTGTTACCAAGCTGACAGCATAATAGCGACCATATTTCATAACAGACTGGAATACTACTGCAATTTCAACAAATTCTCGCCCCCCAACTCTTAAAATAGGGATGCTTGGTCAGTGACCTGCCGTGGTGTTCCAGTTTGCTTCAAAATTACTTTTCAACAATGATTATATTTCCGTGCGATGGTTGAAGCTCCGCTGAAGTCTGGACGTGCGGATTTGATCAACACTCTCAGTGCTGGTCTGGTATTTTGAGAAGAAACACATCACCCCGCAAAACATTGTGGTTGCAGATGTCAGACTCGTCATTGTGGATGGGACCCGAACTGCACTTTCGTGTTTGTTTGTTCAGTCCTCTCCCACCTTCATCTAGAATTAACTTTCTTATATATAATTTAAAAAAAAAAAAAAAAGAAATACGTGCCTCTCACCCACTTGGAGTGGTATCTGTGTCATCCTCAAGCTCGGGTTCTCTAACAGAGGCCTGGCAGTTTGAGGGTCCTGCGTAGGATCTTAGCTGTTCCTGGGACTGCGCTCCTCTGGGCGGGGGCTTCAGCTGCTGTTCCTGGGATCTGTTGGAGCCACTCTCCCAGTTTTTGGGGGTCACTGCCCCGAGTGCTCCTACTACCGAGGGGACCAAGCTGGCCTTGACCTTCCACATCTGTTCAGCCCTCGGCACTTCTCACTTTTTGTGTTCCTTCTTTCTGATTCTGTGGTATATCACCACCGCCCTCCTCTGCTCTTAGTCCACCACCACTGCGTCTGGATGGTTAGCAAGGAGTTGTTTGTCGGCCTGGAAGCTGAAGTCCCACAGAACCTTGGCCCTGTTGCTCTCAGCCACCTTCTGTGGTGTGGATGTGGGTACTTCTAATCCATACTGGGTACAGATGCTCCCGTACAATGTCCCAGCCACTTAGTTGTGCCTCTCCATGAGAGTGAGAGGGACATCCATCCATCTATCTATCCATCTATCCATCTATTTATCTATCTATCTATCTATCTATCTATCCATCTATCTATCTATCAAACACCGCTGTGTCTCCAAAGCTTTTGGGGCACTGACAGTGTCAAGCATCCACATTTCACGAGTTTGGTGCAAGAATGGGTCGGGCTCATCTCACTGTGCCTCGGTCATTATTTTACATTTTTATCGTCCCTGTTTGAATGTTTTGAGAAGGTCTCACACGCTTGTTTTTTCGTATCATCATGTGCGGGCAGATGCTGAAGCCCCCAGCCAGAGAAAATGAGATGCCAATGGAAGAGACACTGGCAAAAGCAGACGTTATGTGCACTGCGATGCATGATGTCAACTTTGAAAATATTGACATCCGGCAGCTTCTTATGAAGCCAAGAAAAAAAAACAATGTAAAAACAGCACAGAAAATCATGTGAAGGAGAGGAGCAACTTTGATGACTAACAAAAGGTCTCCAGGATCTCAGGTTGGAATGTATCAGACACTCCAACAATAAAAATACAGTTGAAATATATTGCTTATTCAGGACAAAACTCACAAACTAAATACAACAACAACAACAACAAAATGAGCATGTAATATTTCAAGAAGAAAGTGTCCTGCTCTGCCTTAAGATTTATCCCACTGCTGAGGCTCTACCCTTCCTCTAAATTTCATACAAAAAGGTCCTGGTAGATCATTCATTTAATCCCACTGAAAGAGGCCTACTCGAACAGCACAGAACCTCCACCGACACCGGTGTAGTGGATCAGCACCAACATGTAATGGGATCTTCCAAGGCTCATGCCGCTCCCCTCCATCCAGTTTGATGAAATTAAACTGGATGCATGATAGGATGCAACTACTCAACTACTCAACATTAAGTTGAACATTAAGGGGTCAACATTAAGGGGAAAGGTTGGGGCTATCATTATGTAAGACCATAGTGCAGTGAATCCCTCCACAAAAACGCCAAACTTGAACGCTCAGGAATTCCTAGATGGCTATTTCGCATCAGGTCGTTCAAAAATCAGAGTCACTTTACAATAAACATTCATTTAAAGAAAAAGGGACACAGGTTAAAGTCACTCCAACACGATCCCGCGCTTGACCTCAAAGTGCAAAAAAAAAATCACATCAAGCATCCCCGCCATAAAAGTTACATGTACACGCACTTTATAACCTTTTCATAAATATCCATGCACATACCAGCCAAAAGCTTCCGCCCCAAACCTGGAGCCACCGGCGAGTTGCTAGCCGTCCGCGCCGACGCTGTTACCAAAAAAACGCATAAAATCCAACCGCGCGAACCAACTCAAACACGCCGTTTCCAATCACACCATCAAACTGCGCTTGAACACCCTGGAAGGGACGAGGCGCCGGAGGCCGCGAGGCCGCTGGCGCTTTTCTCCGCTGCAACAACAATAAGAAATGCTTTTTAACCCCCAAACGCCGATCTTACCTGCGCCCGGCAGTCTGGCGCCTCCACCTAACAAAAACATCATCACCGTTGTCAAATCGGAGGACTTTCTGGCCGCATCGCGAATACGTTTCACATCGGCACATCGTGTCCACATGACAAACCCGGCTGGCCGCGACATAACCAGCAAGAATGCAGTTGAGTTGTACGAGAATATTGTTTTTGGGTGAAAACACAACCTTGGTAGTATTCTTTATAGTACAGCAAAACCTATTGAATGTGATGCATACCCTACATACATACTGTGTATAAAACGCATGAATGTAACGCATTTTTCTCATTTACTGTTTCGGTTTCTTCTCCCCAATTCAAACCCGATCTCACCATAAATCTATTAAAAACCCGTTCGAGTGAGGAAGAGAGAGGAAAAGAAAACAAAAAATACTACGACAGACAAGAGTTAGAAAGAGAAGGCAGCTGGCTGGAACAGAGCCGCTTGTGTGTGTGTGTGTGCGCGCGTGTGTGTGTGTCGTCTCTGACTACACTCCGGTACACCATGTATACACAGAACGTCGGCGCTCGCATCCTCAGCGCCATAAACGCTGATGAGACTGCGCTAAAAAAGAAAAAAAGAAAAAAAAAAATCATTTCACAGTTTGCAGTCAAACCCTCTCTGCAATTTGCCCCCAGTCATGTACATCTCCATCCAGATAATGTGTTAATCTTCTCCGGAGCGATGACAGACTCTCCGGAGATCGCTTGTCTATTTCATGGGCAGTTTCACCCAGAAACTAAAAAAAAAAAAAAAGGGAAGCATGGGAACTTAATTATTTTGAATGTTCCATTGCATGGCCCCTCTCCGCACACACAGTCGCGTACTTGCCGAATCGATGAGCACTTCCGCGGCGTGTTATGTTGATGTGATTCGGTGAGGGCGGAAATAAGCACCTTAATAAAAAAAAAAAAAAGAAACTAACTTCATGATGGATAGAAGGGGACGGCGGGGTTACAGTTAGCCGTGATGGAGCGGGCGTCGCTGCCGGCGCGCGCCATCTCCGGGTGTCGGCTGAATTCGGCGTGTGAGATATGAACTCTACCTGACCGACTGAGCATTTTCGTTTTATGCGACCGCGCTGGACATTTGCGATGATGGCGCCGCCTACACACCCGTACGTGCGGTGCCACGTTGTGCTCCGTGAGCCCCGTCGCACACAGCATTTCTCATCCCGTTCACGTTTTGCGCGCGGTAAGAACGCGAAACGCGATGATCGCGGCTGCACATTTTTAGGGCCGATTTTAAAATGTGATAAGCGATCGGCGTTTGAAAGTGAAATGATGAGGGCACAATCATTTCAGGGATTTTATATTCAGGGAAACAAATATTTTACAAAACTGACGCATGCACTGTTGACTTTTGCTTTAACTTAACATCTTTAAGTAAACGCGGACCTATGAGATATTGGATATGACTGGAGTGCAGAACAAAAAAAAGTATGAAATCGGGATGTAAAGCGTTTGAAAAAAAAAAAAAAGTCATTTTATTTGCACCTGTGGCTGCACGCTCGTGAAATCTCTGCCTTTAAGGGTTTTGACTGACAAGCAGAGCAAAGAGAGACAATAATGGCGAGAAGCAGCAAGGAGATTTTAAAACGCACCAATGATCCAACATCTGTCTACGGTTTGACTGCACGTGCAGATTATTAGAAAATCAGATTTAGTTTTACCTTTTTTACTCTTTTACTTTGCTCCACGCTCATGTCTGCTTCCAGTTTTGTGCCAGAGGAAGCCGACACCGTGCTGCAACCCCACAAAGTCTTCCTCGCCTTTCTTGCTTTGTGCTCGTCTCCCCCGGGGGGGTTGTTTTTGTGCGGGATCGCGCAGTCGAGCTGCCGCGCTCATCTCCGGGTGGCTTTCGTCTCAGAGTGACAGCTCGGCGCCGCGTTCCCCTCAAATCACGAAAACGGCGAACTGTAAACAGGATTCGCGGAGGTTCACGGAGCCCGCAGGTGAAGGGCGTGCGTTTCGCGCCGCTGGTTTCTCACGGTGTCCTCACTGCAAGCGCGAGCCAAGCTCTCGCGCGAGTGTTTTCTGCTGATCTACCAGACACGCGTGTCATCTTAAGCGCCTGTGGGAAAATATTCAAGGTCCTGCGGCGTCTGATTCCAGAGGGCTGGATGTCATCAAGTGATTGCAGTGCACGACCAGGTGCTGGACGAGCGGATGCAGCATTCAGGGACCTTCTTGGAACAGAAACAGGAGCTCCGTGTGGGTCAGTTGCCCAGAAAGCTTCAGGAAAAGTCTAATAAGTAAGCTTCAGTAATGATGCAACTAATAAAAGTACACATACTGCAAGTATATCAGGTCAAACATCAAGCGCCGTGCCTGAATGCGCCACTGTTTCTCCTTCTTCTTTTTTGCGTGCTTGCGAATTTCCAGAGTCTTATTTTGGAAGATGACAACAATTATCTGTTTTTAAAGTCATTATCCAGTAAATAATACAATTCGAGACTGAGTGGTCCTCCAAGAAGGCAGCTGCAGCAAGATTATCTGACTGCATGGGGAGGCGAGTTCACATGTCGTCAACTTTTGTATCTGCAAATTTGGTTTATTTCTGGGTACTTTAGCTGATCTTTTTTTTTGCAGGACACTGGAGAGCAGAGCAGTCTCTCTCTGAATGAATGGGGGGAAATTGACTGAGGTATTTGGAAGGAGGAAGGATCAGGAAAGCCGGACTATGGAAAAAGCGGCAGACGTCTTTAAGACGGTACTGGGGATGATCGTGGATGAGCGACGCCGCGCCAAGGATCAAGGTAACAAAGTGTCAGTGCTCCGACTTTCTAGTTGGGCATCAGCTTTGTCCTGATTATGTGTGCTCAGGTTGGTCACGTTGGACTTTGTCAATCCTAATCAATAAAAGCGTGGACAAAATATAACGGTAAACCAGTTTTGCCCTCCGAAATGGCCGATAAAAACTAACGAAGGCAGGATTTACTGCAGGGCTGTGTGATGCTGCACGAGTGTCATCTAGGGGCACACGAGATATCGGTAAATGCGGGTGCGGTTCTGGTTCGGGAATGGAAACTCGTTGCATTCGCCTTTTGGTCCAGCGAAACGTTGTGTGTTTTGACTGACGGGACATGTAGCCACAGGACATCCACGGATGCGGCAAAAAAAAAAAAAAATCAGCAGGCGCTCGCGACGGAAAGAGCGCGCTGCCATGGGCCGTTCCTCGGGCTCAAACCGGCAAGCGCCGGGGCCAGAGCCTGTCCGCTTGATAGCGGTCCAAGGCTTAACAGCTGATAGCCGGCTACAGGCTTTCACGGTTCAGCAGAGGACAGAGCCGGAAGGAAACGCGCCGGGCCGAGCAAAGCCCGGCAGAGACGGGGAAAGTGCAGCATTTGAGAGTCTGCTGAGGGCACCGGCGGGAGGCGGACGGGGTGGGGGGAGGGGTTCCGAGCTGTGCTGCGCGGAGGTCCATCGGATGCTTGCGCAGCAAATGGGCACTCCGGTCACGTCGCCGCGCCGGGTTCCATCAGATTCAATGAGGTCATCACCTATTAGTTCGACACCCGTGCCCCAACCATCTGGCCGGCAGCTGATATAACCACCCATGGTCAGAGCAGGTGAGGTGACCCACCTGTGTCATCTGACATCCCGTCTGAGGCGCTATTATGTCTTATTCCAGGAACGCGATATGAATATAAGCATAACGGCTTTTTTTTTTTTTTTTTTTTTATTAAGCCGAGCGCGTTCAGGTTGCTGTTAGATTTTTCTGCAATTTGAAGCTGGCCAGTATTCTGCCACTTTCAGCACTTTTTTTTTTTTTTAAATGAAAATGCCATGTATCCACTGCCGAGTTTCTTCTTCAATTCATAACTCGCACCGTCTTGTTATTGAAAAAAGAGAGAAAGGAAAAAAAAAAAAAAATCCCACCTGCCACTATGAATGCTTCATCACGGCAGCAAAATAACGGGCGTTTCTCGCTATAAGACATATTACACCCGCGAAATAATGTCACCAGTACCTGAAAAACCGTATTTTCACTCTGCCCTGCCACATGATGAATAGTTTCTCCTCTATTTTCATCCTGCCAAGGCTGGACAACAAAATGCAGTGGCTGTCGGCCGTGGGCAGAGCAAAGTCAATACTTTTATTATTCTTGACATTTTATTTTTACTATTTTAATGGTCAGCCTCCTCAGCTCGGTTAATAACTAACACACAAGGGCAATTCAAAAGCGTGCGCACACACACACGCACACACACCCAAAAAAAGGCAGAATCACATATTTCATCCCCGCCCGTTCCTGCATTTAAAGGCCGCGAGCGCAGGCGCCCTCCATCCGACGCCAGCGGACCCCTTCCAATGCCGTCAGACAGCCGTCAGCGAGCTAAGCAAAGATCTCAAGGTGATTTATTCGCATTATGAGGACGGCGGCATCAGACTTGAGGTTGTAACATTTCAGAGAAATTCCATTTTCCACATTTTTTTTTTTTTAAAGATGCTTGGAGGGCAACGTGAAAAGGTAGTTTTTTTTTTTTTTTATCAAACGGAAACTTCAAACAGAAACGCACTTATTTCAGCTCTGACCTTTATTACGGAGGTCTCGTGCGAAAAGAAAAAAAAAATTCTTTCCGGGAAGCGCAGTTGCTTATCAAAAAAGTTTAAGCTGAACTCCGCGAGAGACTTTTCCTTTTTCCACAGAGCGTAAAAGGGCTTCATGCACTGGGCGAGACACATATTTGGGCCGAGCCAAAGTGCACCGCGCCCGTCGCATATTTAGTAGTCTTCGCGAAGGCAGAGAGGGGTTTCTGGGCGGGTGAAGCGCAGCGGAGGGGCTGCCTCTCTCGGCGTGAGCGCGGCGGGCCGGACGGCGCGCTTTTGGAGGCGTCGGGGAAACTTTGCTGACACTATACGTTCGCAGGGTTGACAAATTGCTTCATTTTCGGTGCTCGGGCTTGGCGGGCGGATCTGGTTTTTGATCCAAAATAAATGCCAAACAAGCAAGTTTGTATCTTTTGCAGAAAAAAAAGCAGTTCCAGGATTAAAATTTGTTGAAAAATGCCAGGTGTGGGGAGGAGAACTTGGCAAAATACACTGTCAATCACCAGCTGATGGGCTGACTGGAAAAATTCATAAATCGCCAAAGCCTACATGACACTTATTCTCCGCCAAAGTGGATCACACTGACAAACAATGCAAGTCAACACATACTGACATTAGCAAGTTAATAAAGTGAGCACACTAATGGCCGATGCGCCGCCTCGCTCTTGGCCACATTTTTTCCGCCTGATAAGACCGAAAACTTTGTGCCCCCATCACCAAGAGCTCGGGTAGTCTGGTCCGTTGCTGCGGCTGCAGAATGCTCAATTCACCTGTATTAAGGGGGACCGCAGACCCCCACCCCCTCCCGTGGAACCGGTGGTGAACGCTTGCTTCGTGAAAAAAGGGAAAAAAAATAAGGCTGAGGAGATAAGTCGAGCCTGCGGCGCTTAGAAGTTAGCCAAGTTGCACTTCCAAATGCCTGCTGGAAGCGCAACAAGCATTCGGGAGGCGGTGGCGCATGCAGCCAGACCCCCCCCACCGGGCCCCCGTTCCCTCCCCCCTCCTGCACCTATACACATACTGCACATCAAGTGACTCACAGGATGTTGGTGTGCGTGGAAAAAGATCACCTTCCGATAAAACAGGCCTCTATTTGATGACGTTGCAGTCCAGCTTCAAGGGCATCGTTTGGTCTCGGGCCTTCGCCGCCACGCAATGTGACCTTTTCCTTCCAAAAAAAAGAATATATATATATATATAAATATATATATGTTCACAGTTCCGTGCGTGGTTTGTTTCATTGAAGTTCACTTCTAAAACAGTGTCTCTGGTGTTATGGGAGCATTTAAAAAAAAAAAAAAAAAAAAACGATGCCTGGGCTTACTGCAACTGTTCTGCACATGTTTGAAGGTAAATGTCGCCCCTAACTCGCACGAGCCGATTCCAAGGTTGAGGCGAGTCAAGCCCCAGTGAAGACAGTCTTAACTGCAGTCATCACATTTAATATTGGTCGAAAAATATCGAACGATCTCTCACCATTTTAAGAGGCTGACACTAAAGTCTTGACGTCTGGCAGGGAGCTGTGCCAGGCGACGTGCACGGAAGTTCGCACGAACGCTGACGATGTTGAACAAGTCCAAAATCCAGAACACGTGGCCTTGAATTTGAGATTGAATTAGAAATATGCTTATTTAACATGGAAAAAAGAAAAACCTGCAAATCTGACATATGCTGACATTGGCGTTAACCAACCAGTTTCAGCCGATAATGAGACACCCAACCTTCAATCGCGCCTCATTTTTGAGCAGCACGGATTCCAGATCCATGTCAGCCAGCGATCAGACAGAAAAACCCCCCACATATTCAAGACTGGCCCGCGTCCGGCTCGTTTAAATCCCTTAGAAACGAGCCTCTAGATGGCATCTCCCCACGTCAGCGCTCTCACCTACCACGGAGCAAATGACTGGGAGAGCTCCGCCCTTTTAGTTTTAATTGGCTCCTCGCATTTGGCGAGTGTTTTTTCCTGAGACAGACAGACAGTGGTCGTAGATCTCGGAGCGCAGCTACTCCTTCAAATGGCCCTCCATAGCAACAGCGCGGCGCGTCTGGTGCGTCTTCTGGTGTTTGGATACCTCAGGCAAGCTTCCATTTCCTCAAAAATGCCATGACAACAGGGCCCAACGGCAAGAATGTATTCACTCTGAGGAAAGTGGTGCCTGTGACAGCTCCGGCTTATTCGCGAGGCGTTTTCGCGGCGGCCTGCTTCTCTCTGTTTGTTTGAAATCAATTCCTCCCACTTGCCCAGCCTGTTTTACTCGGAAATACAGTAAGTAAGCTCTTAAAATGCTGTTTCATCTGGACTTTCTCACTGGGAATCTATTTGTAAACTCAATTTGTCATGCGGCGTTTATATTTGCGCGCGCGCGCGTGTGTGTATTTCGGCGGCTCGAGCTGGCAAAGACTTAAGAAGTGAGGCTTAATTGGAAAATCAAAAAGCAGGAATACAGGCGGCCAATCAGGACAAGAAAAAAGGAAGGAGGGTTGAACTGAGGACAGCGCGAGGAAACGGAGCCTGAGTGGAGGGAAAAACAAAAAAACGCCAGAATAAACTCCAGGATGCGAGAAACTTCAAAGAAGAAAAAAAATAAAAATCATTTGCACAGGAGGAACACGGGCTGATACGCACAGCATGCGCGACCGAAAGGCCGAGCGCTGACACGGAAGACGCACCTCAAATACAAACGGAGCTAATCACGCGGCGGGGAACAGGTGGCCGGGCGAGAGGGCACGCGGGGAGCCGACTGGCTGAGGGGACGAAAAAGGGAACCGGAGAGAGGGGGGGGGGCAGAGCGGACGAGCGGCAACTACCAAGCGACGCACGGGTGGGAGCGGCAGCCAGGCGGGGAGCGAAACCGCGGCGGGGGGAACGCAAAGGGGCGGGGCCACAGAGTAAGACGGGGAGCAGCCAGATACGAACGATGGCCGTTTCTCAGTTCTCGGGGTCTGCAAAGTCCAGACTCGCAGGCTTTGGAAGTCCGCCACAAGCTCAAACCCCAGAAGTCCGCGAGTTGGCAGGTGCGGTTGGAATAGCGGCGTTCCTCCTCTTCTTCTTCTTCTTCTTCTGCGTGAATGGCGGGTGGTGCTAAGCGCAAAAGCGTCATTACCGCCACCTACAGAGTGCATCATGTAAAACAACCACAACTCATTCCGTGTTTAAATATTTCATATATAAGTATATATTCGCTTATGTATGTATCAATATATATTGGTTATGGACATGTAAGGTTCATATTTTGAATTAGTCTTTTTTTTTTTTTGAGCGAGTTGGCGTATAAAAGATGAACTGGAGGAGAGACGTCCTGCGGTTGTTGTGGCTGCCGACATCGCCGTCGTCAAGACAATCGTTGCCGATTGTCTGACCGCGTTGATCCTAATGCATTCTGGGATGCATGGCTTCCCCAAGTACACCCAAGTCGGCATGGGACACTTCCGGGTTTGAGGTCCGGACTCGCCGCTCGCGGACTTGTGAATTGGAAGAGGACCTGGGCCGCGGATGACGACGTTTCAAGAGTACGGGGGTCCGCAGAGGTCCACACGGGTCCGCGATTTGAGAAACGGCCTAAGAGTCCAAGAGTCCAAAATTCCGACGCTCCAAACGAGGCTGTGGCACAATTGACAGGTGTGCTGAGTCATGAATCAGTCCTGTCCTGCACTGATCAACGCCTTGTGACAAATCGGCGCCATTTAGCCATTGTCGCACATGTAAACGCCACCTGTTCCACCATAGAAAACAAGTCGTGACCCTCGCTCGCCCGATAACTCGTGACGCCATCGCGTCTGACCAAACGACCTTTCCGCCCGCATTCACCCGTCAGTCCTTGAGAGGCTGATCTTTCGCCGCCGTTCTCCCCCGCCGCCTCTCAGGTCCGCGCTCCCACCGCGGCGGAAAAAAAAAAACCACGCCACCTTTCCCCGGCGTCGCCGCGGCAACCTTCAGGATGATGAATGTGCCATTCAGCAGAGACGGTTCATCTTCCACCGGCAGCCCGCCCGTCACTATCACTCCCAGGAATCAAGTTCATCTGAGCCTTTGTCCAATAACTATGCTCCGTATAAGGTGGGAATACAAAAAGCCTTTCTATGTAGGCATTTTTGTGTGCTTTTTAGAAATTGCTTTTTTTTTTTTTTTCCCCCTCTGCTGTTGATCATGACCTCACCGCTAAAAACATTTTTTTTGTTTCCTTCTGTAAACCCAAGGGAGTGCGAGCACGACGGGAGAAATGGAGGATGAGGGGTTCAGAAAAGATGAGCATAACGAAGTGGCGCAAAGTTGAAGCCCACCTTATCGCGCCGCTGTAAAGTGAACACAGTTGTGATATAAAAACACCCCACGCAAGTAGCCTTCGCCACATTTGCATGATGGAAGACTATTTCACCGTGCTTGCCCTGTTTGTCTTCTCTTTTGAGGGGCGCCACTGAATACTATTTAGCACGTTCATGCACTGGTGAATGGCTTGTTTTGTTAAAAGACTCCAAGACTAAAAAAGGCAATTTCTTGCTAACCAATGTGCAAACCCTCATTTTGGTGGACGGTCGGGGATTTAAAAAAAAACAAAAAACAAAAAAAAAACATCGGCAGGTGGTCGCGTCGCTTTCAGCCCACCGTTGCTCTTAATTGCGGCTCCTCTCCTCCTCTCGTCGCGCCGCGGGTGTGTTTTCCTTGAGATTTTTTTTTTCCACGTGAATGAAGCTGTGCTGCTTATTGTGCCCGCTACTCGTATGATTAACAAACAGCGCTGCGTGAGCAACAGCCTCTAATGGCTGACCTCGGGCCGAATAACAACTTTGCGGGTGTGAGAATTACCACATAACCCAATCTTATGCCTGTCGGGTTGTTTTTCGTTGTTTTTTGGGTTTTTTTTTTTTTGTTTTTTTTTGGCAGTATGTCTTAAGGACAGCAAGAGTGTGTTGCCAGAAGATAAGAGTTGACCTCACCGGTCCAGGGATGAAGGATGAAGGAGTTCTGTCAAAGAGCTAGCCATGTGGAGAAGAAAGCTGTTAGAGTTTCTAGGTCACGGAGACCACGCGAGTGAGCAACAAGCTCGTTCAAGTGGACTGAATGATTTATTACTCACTCAAAAGCCGAGAGAAGCAAATATATATATATATATATACTGCATATATAGATATAGATATATATATGGCAAAGAAATCAAATGTGGAGGTCAAGAAAATGGAAGAATGGAGCAGCATCTTCTTAAAATGTTAAAACGTGCTGTGTGGAGATTGGAATGAATATTAAAAAAAAGTGGACATAAATATGAATGAGAGCTCACTCACGAAGCAGAAATTTAGGAGGAAAAAAAAAACGCACACACACACACACACACACACAAAAAAAAAACAACCCTCAAATACAACAGGATAAAAGATAAACACAGCAACTAAGCGATACCAGAAAGCCACCGTGAGAGTGAGCCCTGCCACCTGAATGGATATCTGTGGTTGTCCTCTACTAAATTCAGGGAAAATCTATTTTTTTAGGAGGTAGCAAAACACGAAGCAATAAAATAATTAGAAAAAGAACAACGATAACTTTGCTTTCACAGTAATTCAGATAACGAGGGCGGCGACACGCTTACACAAAGGATGGGTGACCACGAGCGCTCTCTCAGACGCCATGATGTCAACCGTCCCTTCGCCCATCATCTCCATGGACATTCCACATCCCGTCTCCTTCTTCTTTCCAGGGCACTGAACACACTGCCTGGAGGGGGGGAAAAAAATTAAAAAAAATATTTGCCCAAAGGGAATTTTTTTTTTTTTTTTTGGGATCTACACCTTTCACACACTCCAGGCCACAGGTCTCAAGCGGGATTTCCACACTGCCGCTTGCGGTGTCATCTATTTCCAGGCTGGTCATTTCATCCCGTCCTTTCCGTCGTGCAGTTCGGGGTTTATGATTGATGCCGGCTCGGCGCCCCGATGCCCTTCCGTCGCCCTTTATTCTTTTAAAGTTTCTGGGTTTTTTTTTTCTTTTTTCGAATGGCCCCAATAACTATTTGATATGTGTCGCATGTGTTGTGCCATTTCATGTCTTTTCTATGCCTGCCACGCTCCAGCTACAATTTTTGTGTTTGGGGTTAGTTGTCCGCAGTGGTGGGCACGTCACTTTAAACAAAAAGAGTAATCAGGTATAGTCACTAGTTACGTCTCCCAAAGAGTAACTGAGCTAGAAAGACAAAAGTGAGTAGTTAACAAGGAAAGTAATTATTGCGTTACATTTTTAAACGTTCAAATATGTCAAAGAAATCGGACCCTCCCGCCCCCCTCCCACTCCCTTTACTTTGATTTTAAATTCAAGTGTATGTTCAGTTATTCATGATAAAAGCTGAATATTCTATATGTGTAATTAATTAAATCAGCACTTACTAAAATAAATTTAACGAAAACGGCGTACACTAATCTACACCATTTCGATGTTGCTGCCGGAGAATGTGAGACAAATTTGACTTGAAGAAACACTTGGTCCTGATAAGCTTTGGTCAATGTATGAAAAAAAAATTAAAATAAAAAAAAAAAAATGAATAAGGAATATAAGTTTTTTTAAGGGCTACTGTTAAAGTCTGAACTGCTCACGGCGTGCAAAGGACTGCAAAAGGTAACGGAAGCAGGGAAAAAAATGTAAAGCTGAGAGCGAAAAGTTTGAAACAAAATTCATTTTGGTCTTTTACAAATAACATGTGGAGTTGAAAAATGACAAACAGCCCCCACCCCCCCAACCCAAAAAAAAAAACATGATCAGTGAGAGCTGAGCAATCCCCGCTGCCCTCTTTTCTTCAGCTGACAGCTTGACTGAACGTCCGGCACAAATTGAGTTCCGTTCCGCCGATGGACGTATTCATTTCGCCAGATATGTTAATAACACATTCCGGGCCATTACGGAAACTGTCAGAACCGCCATGCACAGCAGCCCCACAGATCACACACGCGCGCGCGCGCACACACAGCCCACCAGCGCCGGCAGCCGTGCCGAGGTGAGCTTTTCTCCCCCGGCTCATGGATATCTACCGGGCGTGTCGTCAACCGCCCGGTGGCTGCGTCATACCGCCTGAATCCGAAGTGGGTCGTCGATGTAATTTCAAGACAGTTAAAGGGGGAGGAAAATAAATAACTCTGTTTTATGTGCATTTGGGGGTTTTTTTTAAGAGTAATTCAGCAACCTCTGTAGATTCGAATTTGAGCAGCGATGCACATGTGTACTCCAGGACCCTGTGACGTCACATTCTAACAAAAAAAAAAAATGAGGTAACGTTCGGGTGATTAAGCCTATAATTTTGTGCCAAAGGCCCTTGTATTCCCAAATTATTGCTAATGACAACCAGTTATTCCCCACTGCTTTCAAGTTACTGGTCTTGAATCGGACCCAAAAGTAGAAACCGGAGAGCACTATAAAAAAAAAGTTGAACAGCTTATTTACTGGGAAAAAAAGGGGGGGGGGACAAAAATAACAAAGTAGACGGGGAGGTGGCTGGTGCACCGGAGAATATCTGACAAGACACGCGAGGGAGTTCCCTTGGCAAAGACGCCGAGCACGGAGACAAATATTCAAGCTCAGGAGGAGCAGGATGGCGTAGCTGCGAGGCACTCTGGCACGTCGAGACAAAATGAAAAAAAAAACAAAAAAAAAACAGCTGAGCAAAAGTATACTTACAACTTTGATACTCATGAGACTCGCGGGGGGGGGAAGAAAAACATGGCACTGCCGAATGAGACGGGATTACCCGGCAAAGGATTGTAAAGTGAGCCTGGTACTTATGGAGGAGATGAGGAAGACGGTGATTCCCGTGTGTGTGTGTGTGTGTGTGTCCCTCTCCCCCCACACACACACATGCAGAGCAAGGCGAGCGGTAGGGGCTAGGAGAAAACACAAAATGCGAGTTAAAAAAACAAAAACCCCACAAACCCGGAAGCCAAACCGCCTCACGATACACGCAGAATAAGTCGACTTTTATTTTGAAATACCTATCTGGAACAAGGAGGAGCGGCGGCCATGTTGGGCTTCGTCTGCAAGCAACAGGCTGCTAAATCCACCTTCTCGACATGCAACCTTCAGAGAAATCCTTGCATTACCATGAGGCTTCTTCTTCTTCTCCTCCTTTATTCATTTATTTTTTTCTGGCAACAAGGTTGTTTCCAGATCAAACTGCAGCGGTAACAAATTTAGCCCCAGAACAACAGTCCAGTTGTTATTGCAGTAGCCGCCAATATATCTGTTGCTAGGTAACCGGCGGAGCAACTTTGCCCAGCTATCCCGATTCATAAGTGACCGCCGTATCCCAGTCAGCATTTAATTAATTTTCGTAATTATTTCCCCCCCCCGCTCGCCGTTCCTTCCATAAACACATCTTGGCACCGCTGTGAGGCGGCGTGCGGCACGCGGCACGTGACTCTAACCGCGTTATTACCGGGAAGCCCGCTTTCAGAGCAATTAACCTATCATTAATTAGAACGCACCTCTAAATGGAGTGCACCGCAGCTGGAGTGGATGAATCGCGACGGCTGTGCACTCACACAAAGGGGACTTTGAATATAAAAAAAAACGCCCGAAAAACCAAAAAGGCACGCACGGAAACAACAAAACAAAATAATGAATGAGGGGAAAGATTGAGCTTGAGATCCCATGATTCCCACGCGGTCGCGCGTTCCCCCATCAGTCGCGTCCAGCATATTTGATTTAATTGCTTTTTAAAAAAACACTAATCCATCATGCATCGGCGGGTCATGCAGATCTTCGAACACCCGCACGCGGGCCAAGTTCAACCCGCTAAATATGTCTTTACGTTTTATTTTTAAACGCCCTTCACGGGGGGAGGGGCGAGGCATCGGTAGCTAAAAAATGCAGCAGCGGCGGCGCATCAGGTCGCAGCACCTCTCTGTACGTTCGCGTCTGTCCTGTCGAATGAGCCACGAATTAAAGTGATTGCGGCGGCCACTCGTGACCCAGATCAACAACGCGGCATGAGCACGCAGCAGCGCGAGGAAACGCCGCAGCTAGAGCAGAGGCTATAAGCTTATGACTATTCATTAAATCCTGGCTACTTTTTTTTTTTTTGTCCCAGCTGCCTTGACTGCACACCACTGTTTCTTTGCCCTTTTTTTGTCTCCTCTGTAATTCAGATTTTTCTTTTC
>CAAKHG010028339.1:7266-9766 GCA_901007715.1 Dactylopterus volitans
TTAAGGGGGGGGGAAAAAAAAAAAAAAAAAAAAAAAAAGTGGAAAGTACCAGTACCCTCCTCTCGCGTCTCCTCCCCCTTCTCCTCCCACCTCGGCTGTACGCACATTCAGAACCTTTGGCCATTGGACGCTGAAGAGCTTCCTTGTCCCTGAGCTAGGTGAAGGTAAACACCACCCGAGCGGGTGCAAAAACAACAGTGTTATTGCAAGGGATTCATTGTGTCAACATCTTAGTTGGTGAGCTGCGTAAAGGGAAAAGGGTGCACAGTCTAGACTATTTACCGACAAAGGGAGCAGCGCGCGGGAAGGGTGTTTAATGTACAGTTCACCTTTACATGCACCCCGCTAACTAATCAATAAAAGCAACATTTTTGTCACGGAGGGGCGCCGAGGCTCCCCTCTTAGGTTTCCTCACAGCGATGTCGCTGTGCGGAGGTGTAAAAATAGCATATGAAAAAACGCATTGTTCCCCTCAGCAGTTTACGAGGGCAGGAAATTGACGCAGAAGACAAGGTCTTAATGTTGGCCGCTGTGAATATTGGCATTGATGAGTTAAAGCTTTCCAGGTGTCGCGAGGCTGCAGCTGCTGCGTTTTTTCTTTTTCTTTTTTTTTCTTTCTCTAAACGCCGTCGGCCACTGTTTGTCAGAGAGCAGCATTGCGTGAAGCCTGAAAGACGCTCTTGAGCTTGTTCCTAGAAGGCAGGGCGGTGAGATAGACATCTGTACGGAGCGAGACCCCACCCGAGCCACTCTGTTGATACACACACACCAGAATGAGTAGGTTTGGCTAGCAGCAGCAGCAGCAGCAGCAGCAGCAGCAGCAGCAACACATGTTTCAGCCGCCATGACAGCTAAACCCTGAGAAGTAATTGTTTCTTGGCTCTTGATTAGTAATTTGTCAGTAACCTGGCACTTGGGTTCAATTAGCAGAATCAGATGAAGGTTAATATAGACATAGCAGGGTGCTCGGCCAGTCAGTCAATAGAATAGACCGGCTTCTCCTGCACCGTTTGCGGCTGAATATGCTGTGTGTGTTTGAAACCAATTATCTATCACTCCCGGTAATTGTCTTTCATGCCATAAACACAACAGAAGGCAGGCCGGACTAAACAAACAACCAGGTTAGAAGAGAATGGTGAAATAATCATTGCAATTTGAGGATTTGTCACTTAATGTCTTCCAATTATTACATTAAAAAAAAAAAAAGTCGTAAAAAGCGCAGGATGGAACACCGTGTTCTTTACATGACGCATTCGCTCAGAGTTTATTGGGCTCGTTTTCTTTCTGCGGCGGATATTTCGGCATCCAAACAGATTCACCGCCTCGCCGCTGTTCTTTCTTGGCCGTGCTCCACTCCCTCTCAATGAGGCCTTCGCCTTGAAACATTGACCGGGGATCGATGTTTGAGGGATCAACTTGATCGATGTGGAAAAAAAGCTCTCCCCTTCTCCTGATCTTTGTTTGACTCCCTCAATCTCTCTCCTTCACACTTGACTTGTCCCCCGGGCGTAGCAGATTAATAATGCCGGTTCATTTACCATTCAGTGGAATACAGAAGGAGACTTGTATATTGGTGCTTAATGAACTGGGTGGCCGTTGTTGGCCTCAACACCAACTAACACAGCTTTTAATTATGGCTCTAATCAGAGCAGCTGATGGCGAGGGCCCCCGCATCCCTGAATGCGAGCGCCCCGCTGAGACACGCAGACGCACAATGGCATATGCACGCGCTTTGACTGCTAAGACACAACAAAAGTGCTTTTATTTGTCTCCCATTGTTGATTTTAAACCTGTCTGACTTGGCTAAAGAGGCTTGAAAACAACCCCCCCCCCCTCCCCGCCCCCCCCGAAATAGCGCAAAACACTTCATTTAGAATCTTTAAGGCAGCAAGTCCAGGGTACAAGCCGCCGCTATCCAAAAACATGAAGCAACAGGAAGAGAATGTCTACTGCAGCAGTTTGCCAACTTCCCAAGCTGAGGGAAAATTTGGTATTTTTATGATGAGGACAGGGCCGTTTGACTGGGGAGAGCGGATTTCTGTTAAATGGGGAAGGCAGAAGAGACGCGAACATAAAACACCATTGGAGTCTGAGAGCTCAGTTTGCCTGATTTCGCTCTCAGCGCTTCAGCAGCTGTCTGAGGAGGAGATCCACTGCCAACTATAAGTCTTGACTTTACTAATAGGAATAGAAGTTAAGCTCTTGAGAGTGTAAGTGCTGGTCTGGAATCAGTTTGACTTGTTGAATCAGGCTCTCAACAGGACCTGGAAAGGTTTTCTATATCAGCAACCCTCCCATCCCGGAATATGTCATTTTTGGCAAAGATAAGAAAACGAGAAGTAGTCATAGCCTTCCCGCATATGCATTTGATTTAGCACAATTAGAAATGTATTAAAACACTTGGACGCGCTGCATGTTTATGTGGTGAAGTATTAAAAGTTAAGCAGCAAGGTAATCGTAGTGTTACAACGCAGATGCCGAAGATGTCAGTCTTCACGTT
>CAAKHG010028339.1:12266-20811 GCA_901007715.1 Dactylopterus volitans
CAGGGGTAGGTGTTAGGCATGTGGAGCGGGTGGGGGTGTTGAGGGGCGGAGGGGAGGGGGGGGGGCGCACAAATCTCAACTTAAACGCTAAGAGATTAGACAACTTTTGCAAGATATTAGCTGTTCAAAAATGAGAAAAATGTCCCTAAGCCTCTTGTACAAGCGCTGGACCCGGCTGGACAAGGCCGGCTTTTGTTTCACAGACAGGGGCATGGAGCAACAAGTGTGTGTGTGTGTGTGCGTGTGTGTGTGTGTGCGCGCGCGCACGTGTTTGTGTATGGTTGTGTGTGTGTCTAGGATGAGAGCACAAAACCTTTATGATTTTGCGCTAAAATAAAGGCCGAAATCCTTCCCGGATGTGCAGTCCAAGCCGCTGCTGTTACACACCACAACAATTGTGATTGGTTCATATGGTACAGCACCATTTCTACTGCTCCATCTTCCCCCGCTCACAGTTTCCGTGGCAGAAGATTTAACAACCTTTCCGAATTTTATGAAAGCACCGATCAAGCCGCAGATCTCGAAACTGTATGGAAGAAACCATAAAACTACTTTTCCACAGAGGAGAGTCGCCAGCGACGCTGCAGGCGAGGGGCGCATCTCTCCTTGTTTCTGCTCTTTGCGGTGATGACAGGGAATGATTTGTCGCGTCTGACTTTCTTTTTGAGCGATTGTTTTACATGTAAATAGAGCTGAGATTGCAGCACGGGCATCGTTTTCAAATTATGTGTATGATGATTTTGTCAGAAGGCGCCTCGGTTGTAAAATCAGGACTTCAGCAGCGTGGAACGGCAGCTTGGAAATGTTGTTTACCATGGGATGTTAATGGGCTGCATTCCATTTAATATCTCATGCTAGTGTATTTCCTAGTGTACGTCAACAGAGAGTGTAAAAGATGTGAATGAGAACAGCTTTATTGGGAATTTGGCTGTATTAAAAGATAGTATACGTGAGCGCAGAAAAGGACCAGATGTAAATCTGAGACTCCAGTCCGCCATTTTATTGGCTTAATAGTCATCCAAATCCCAGGAGAGGTATTCTTTCTCTCTCTCTCGCTTTTTGTGCGGCAGGAAATTAAATAAATGTAACTGTCGTTCGACATTTACTGGCTCGATCTCTGACGTGGTCTGCTCACTTTTGGTCGCCATTGTTTGGAGAGGATGGAGAGAGTCAACACAGCACCGTCGAGCCCCCCCCCCCCACCGTCGCCGGCTAGTGTCTTGGCGGCGTACGCATGGATTCTCACAACGGTGCCGGCCACTGGTGTGGGCCGTGGTGCTCCATGTAAACCCTATACATAACCATGAATTGACCTTTATCCAGGTTTGTGACTGTGTGTGTGTGTGTGTGTGTGATAGATACATAGCAGTCGGAGCAGGTATTAGTTTTAAGATTGCTGCCATGTGGGAGAAGGGAGTCGCAGTGCTCTTTGGAGACGAACCAACACGGTAAAGCAGATGTAAAATAGATAGAAGAGAAGACGGCGGCAAAGCAACAGAAAGTGATGAGAGAAAGCTAACCGGGTTTGTCTTGGTGGTCTAAAACACGTCATTAGGTCTAATAAAATGGAAGTGCCTTTACGTCATGATGAAGTGGCGTTTGAATCCATGACTTGGTAAACTCGGTACGGTGAAAGACAAGTTTAAGTTCAGCTAAGGTGCATCCGCATCTGACTCGGGTCCATTCATCACAATTACCACGAACTGCGATGTTTACGTTAGCAGGTTAGCGCTTCAGTGAGGAATATAACTGTGCTAATGTGGTTAAAGTATTTTCTTTGACAACTGTGCATAGGTCAGACTTAAAAGGTCATATTTGCCTCAACAGGATGGTCTATACTGAGTGACCATCTTGAAACTAATTTGTTATATCCGTGTGTTTGCACAGTAACTGTGTGCAGCAAAGCAATGTTAAGATTTCCAACAACTTTCCTGAAATACCCAACATCCCAGTTGCATTATTATCTCCAACAGAGGTCCAATAGTGCTCGGCTGAGACAGGGGGCAGAAATGTGGAACCACAAAAACAAATATGGCTGAAAGACCAATGAGTCCACAAAAGAGAGTGTCAAAAGAATGACAGTCATTGCTTGCAAAAAAAATGTAAAAAAAACAATAAAAAGCGGCATCTGTTTTTGAAGGCTACATCCAGCGAATGTCTTAAAGAGTGCCAGAGGCTAAAAACGTTAATGAACGTTCAAGTGACAGATGCCATCTGGTGGCCATAGTAATTATGACCCGGGTCGAGTCAGAAATCAGACGGCGTCAAAGTATGGCAGGAAGATCTGAGGTTGGTGGCGTTGCTGGATGGGCCATCCCAACCACGAGGAGCCGACACGACAGCCGGGTGTTTTCAAGCGCGTGTTCAGACACCTGTTTCAAAAAAAAAAAACACAATTGTCTCCAAATCTTAACAAAAAAAAAAGAAAGTTTTTCCCTTTAAAACATCAATCCATTTAATCAACTTTGCACCGCTCAGGTGTGTGACAAAGTGAGCAATGGTCATCCCTGCCCACACACGTTCATATAGGCCTGCGCAGGTGCGTGAACTGGATGCATGCTGGCACGCAGTTGGCGTGTTTGTCCGCCGCAGTGTTCCACTGCTTTTGTGAGGCTGCAGCGATAAAGGGAGGTTAGGAGGGGGGGGGGCGTCTTTTTGGGGGGGGGGGGGAAGGGGGGGGGGGGGGGGGGGGGGGGGGGGTATAATCATGAAACCCTCGCTGTGTGATAAGGAGAGCCACCAGAGTCCCTGGTGTGTAACATGGCCTGGCCTCTGTCATCACAGAGCCCCTGTTGTGGTTGAGAAATATCCACCCACCTCTTCCTCTCCCTCGTGGCTGAGAGAGCTGGGGGAGGATGGGGAGGGAGACAGTCAGTCAGACAGACAGACAGACAGACAGACAGAAAGAGAGAGTCCAGACAGAGGCCATGTGAGTTTGTGTCATATGGAACAGATTTAGTGCTAATGACCCCCCCACCTCCCCCTACACACACACACACACACACACACACACACACCGCACCCCCCACCCCCACCCCCAGCTCTGTGCCCACCCTCTGCCATCCATTTCTCAAACTCGTCCAATCCTGTCTGAGACGCAGATGGGAGACTTGCTATCCAGTCAGATCATCATGAGTACGAAGGCGCCGTGTCGTGAATGGAGCTGCTGACTTGAGTTTAATCCCCCCCCAAAAAAAAGATATTGCTCGAGGGGCCTTTCACCGTCTCAACAACTATTATTATTGATGAATTTTCTATCCTGGTTTCATCAGTTACTAAATTGATAATGGCCACATATTTGTAGAATATAACCTCTCAAATGTTAGCTGACATTTGCAAATTATTTGTAAATTCAGTTGTGCACCGATGGAGAGCAGCAAGCGGTTGATGACGACACAGCGAATCATAATGTGAGCTTTTTACCTTTGGCCAAACAAAAAAACAAAACAACAACAACTATGTCTCCTTATGGCACCAGGAAAAAAACAAGTCTCACCATGAGCAGGACGGCGCAGAGGCGGTGGCGACAGGAAAGAATCATCCAGCCAGGCTGAGGCAGCAGCAAGGAGCTCCTGCAGACGCAAGCGCGAGTTACGGGTGTGATTCCCTTACGTCTGCTGGCAGAGAGCCGGCGCCATCGGTTTAAGGAGGGTTTTGACTGGAGCAGAGAGGAACGGAAACATGTTTTAACATGAGGTGGAAAGGCTCTTGGTTCTGCTGTGAAATTCACCTGCGTGATCGCATGACCACGTCTGTGACCGTCAACATCTGGACCCACAGCGGCCGCGCACTGAAAATGCGGTCGCTAACCATTAGCATTCACCCCTGCGGGGATTAACAGCGGATAGGAATCTCACCTTTCTCCTTTCTTTTTTCCTTTTTCGCTCCCTCCGTCAACATCCTCCTCGGTCTTTCCTTCTGTGCCGTGGCGTCTGTTACTGGGAAGTTTGAGCGAGCCGCTCAGTCTTCGGCGAGATTAACGAAAAAATAAATAAAAGGGCAAGAACGTGTGGAGAGCTGAGTGGGAATGAAAGAGGTGGCGCTCTCCTTATGGCAATTCAGTGTGCCGTCATTTTAAAGGGGGAAATAGATGTTTCGTTTATGGAGACGACTGAAAATGAAAGTGGGAAGTTGTGAAACGCTGCCACGAGGGCTTTAAAACGTGAAAAGAAAAAAGGAGCAGACGGAAGTTTGATTTCATCTCGACACACATTCACGTGGATAAACTCTTAAAGCCTCAGAGTCCTCGTTCACAATGTTTTAGCATGTTTCCGTTTCGAGAAAGAAAAAAGAAAAATCATCTTCAAGGCAAACATGCCAGGCTGAGGCTCTCAGCACCCGCCAATCGTGCGGCGGCCCACTGGAGTGTCCACCACTTTGGGACTTGACCTCAACATCGACCTTCACCCGGCCCATCAGCCCCCCGCACTTCCCCTATCTGTGTCACATTGACACTGGCATTCTTTCACGTTAGCGCATCGCAGTGCCAAAGATAGGCGCGCCAGACACCCCCCTGTGCACCACTAGTATCTCTGTCACACACACGCGCGCACACACTCGCACACACACGGTTAATTGGTAACCAGGGTTTATGGGTAGCCGGGAACTCATAGTTCGACCACGCTGCAGCGAGAAGACGCGTCAAGATAATATGTCAGCTTTTGGTGAGTTATGATCCCAAGTTTCTGGAGTACGTGCTTGAAGTACGGCGCTGTCTGAGATAAGGGTGTTTGCTCGTGGCGACTTTTGAGTTTGCGTTTGTGATGGCGAAGCCCTCATCTGGCGGCGGTGCGTGCTGAGATGGGCGGTGAGCCCCCAGACCGCGTTGAGGGTGAATGCAGTTTTCTTCTCCAGGCAACTGTGGGACGATGTCTTATTTTCTTTGGCTGCGCTGAACCTAAATCCCCATTTACCGCACGCATTTTTTTGTTGTTGTTGTTGTTACAGCGGGCGCCGATTTCATCCCTTTTGACTCCCCAATCAATATCAATAAAGTGGTCTAGTTATCTATTTTAACTTCCTTCAAAAACGAGGGGGATCAATACTCATCTGTCATGGCTTCGCCCCGCTGAATGTTATCGCTCGCGTCGGAGATTAACCCGCCGTCGCATCTTATCCTGACATTTTCTGTTATCCTGAGATATGTAGGTTAGAAGGAGGAGGTCTGTCTCGCCGCTTTGCCGGGGGATACTTGCCCGATGGCCTCATCACAAAAATGCTGTTTACTGAGTCGCACGTTTTGCACGCCGGCCTTTATTTAAGACGTATTGTTTATTTTTTGTGTGTGCATGCGTTCCCTCCTTTACCTGCACTTTGAATGTGCACATAAACCTTAATGCCGCTACATTTTATCTGTGATTACGCTTCTTTATCACTTATTGTCAGTTAAATCTATTGTTTTGTTTACTTTCTGACTTTCGGTTCTTTTTTTTTCCTGTGAATATACTATCCCATTTTCTTGTACGCTTCTTTATCACTCCGTTTTTTTTGTTAAATCTATTGTTGTGTTTACTTGCTGACTCTCAGTTTTTGTTTTTTTTTTCCTGTGAATATACTGTCACATTTTCTTCTCTTTGTTGTCTCTGTGTTGTTTTGCTGGTTGCTGGTTCCACAGGAAGGCTTTCCGTTTTGTATTTTATAATGTCCCTTTCCCACTATTTCCTCCCTCCCATTGTGTCTTAACAAGCCTCTGCCATTAACGCCACTGAAATAAGAAAGAGAAACATTCACGCCAGCCCCTTGTTACCTCGATTCTGTGTCACACTGGTGTGGCGGGTCATCCATATCCCACTGTCACAGCGCCCAAGCAGGCCCATCCTTCATGCCTTTCCCATCCTTCAAGCCCTGACCGCTCTCCTCCATCCGTCTGTCAGGCCAGGACTTGACCCTTCACCTCCACAAGCCCGCCCATCTTGTTACCCCCTCACCCTCAGTTTATTGTATCACTAGACAACAATGGTTAATGCGACTTTTTTCCTCAGTTTTCCCTCAGGGCACACAATTCACAGAAAGTTTTGAAAGACAACTCTCATTGTGAGAACAAAAAAAAAAAAAAAAAAAAGAAGATTGTAACATTTAAAAACACAGGAAAGCAGCCTCTTTGAGTGACACGTAAGTCACTGGTAGGACATCGCGGATAGAATAATTCCATCAAAAACAAGCCTGAAATTCAATCAAAGGCAAGAATAACAAAACAACATTCTGCTTTTTAAACACACCATATACTTTTATTTTGTAGCCGCGGAGGAACACATGGAAGTCAGATGTGCTCAACTCACCCAAGGGAAGTTTGACTCAAAATTGCAAAGATGCAAAGGCTCATGAAGGATAATTTTGTTATTATTATTTTCTGCAGTGGAAAGGAAGCAACATTACAAAGGCATTTGAGTAAAACAGTATGTATTCAAATTTCTTCCCCCCCTGCCCCCACCTGCCCCTCTTTTTTCTCTCTGTCTTTCCCTCCCCGTCTTCGTTTCGTCCTTGTACCTTGATTCTCGCCTAATGCCCAGACTGATGGGCCCAATTTGGACCAGTTGTACGGCCGACCCAGTTTGATTAATGGCTCTAGGTGAGGTAGCATCAGTGCTGCCTCGTCCTTGCTTCATCTCACACATGTGTGCTCGCCCACACACACGCACACACACACACACACACACACACACACACACGCACGCACGCACGCACGCACGCACACACGCAAACACTCAATGCCACCAGACCATCCCTGTAATTGATGACAAAGTGGTAACCATTTACAAACCGAAAGCAGTGGAGATACCTTTCTGCCCCCCATTTCCCTCTTTTTCTTTCTTTCTTCCTTTCTTTCTCTCTTTCTTTCTGTCTGTTTTTCTTTCCCTCTCCCATCACTGTCTGCGCCCCCCCTGCCCCCTTTCATTAATCTTTTGTCACATTGATATGAAGGGCCCGGGCTGCATTGTGACATGTTCAGAAGGCAGTATAAATATTTGATTAGCCCTAATGGAAATCATCACAGCACGCTAATTGCCCCACACATTATCTGAGGTGCGGTATCAGCAGCGGACATCCCCTTTGATCCTCCCTCCTCCCCCAACCTCCTCATCCTCTCTCTCTTTTGTTTCGGCAGTTTATTTTGAGTCCCATGTCTATGCCTCCCCTCAACCCCCCTCCACCCCCACCTTGTCTAGTTGTTATCTCTCTCAGTGCATACTGAAATCTCTATGTGCATAGCCTCTTCTCTTCCTCACTCTTTGTGTGTGTGTGCGTGTGTGTGTGCGTGTGCGCTGCATGTTGTCCTCTGCTGTTTGCCAATATGACCCTCTATGAAGGAGCAGAGGCTTCATAGCTGCAAGGGCTACTACTACACACACACACACGCGCGCGCGCACACATACAGGAGAACAATACGCAGATACGCAACCAAATACACACTTGTTGTATTCGCCCTCATCTGCAGCTCATGATGTAGCCCTTTTACATTGGATATGAACAATAAATAAGCCCATAAAATGAATATAAAATGAAAAATCACATATAAATGAAAGCATAAATCAAAATCCCGGTTGCTGACGAGGTGCATTTGAACGGACATCATAGCAAACGTGATTCATATGTGCTCGCTAATGAGATGGCAAACATCTGTCCTGAGAAGATGAGGGTTAAACAAAAAAAAAAGACTTTTTGTTGTGTTTCCAACCTGTTAGTGGGGAAGAATATTGCCACACAGTTGCAACTAAGCCTTAACAGCAGGAGGGACTGTTTTTTTAAGGAGGCTGACGAGCACATTTTTTTTAGAACTCAGCGGTGAGCAGCCGGCTTGAACGTGTCCGGCTCAGTCACCGTGTCTATATTTTGCTTGCTTACTCTAAGTTATGCAATTAAGTGGTTTATTTTTTTTGTGATAAAAGTGCATCTTTTAACTGATGTTTTTTTCCTTTTTGTAGAATTTTTTTTCCCCTTCTCAAACCCCCCCCCCCCACCCCCACCCCCCGCCGCCCCCACACCCTCTATCCATCCTGTTAGTATTTACTTGTTGTTATTTACGGCGCGTCTCCTGCAAAGATCTGTGACATTGTTTGGTGCTGCTCCTCTTTTCTCTCTCCCTCACCCTCCCCTGGATGTTTCCATTTAGCCAAAGACAAAACAAGTTAATTAGATCGGAAGTGCAGGCCTATCAATGGGGAATCAGTATTCAAATCAAGACCTTGTCTGGACACAAACAGCAGGAAGCCAAACAAGACCTCAGCACCGCTGAATAGGAGGACGGGAAGAAGAGAGAGAGAGAGCGAGAAAGAGAGAGAGCGAGCGAGTGTGGACAGCAGCACTTTGTCCATGTGGAGACGTGCAGCCTACAGTTTTCACAGGTCTCTGAAAAGGCTTTTCACACTTGTTTCGGGATTTGCTGGGGATCTCCTGGGTAGGCTGATCCTCTGGAGACAGCGAGCGAGAGAGAGATAAACGGGGGAGCTGCCGGTGCCGGACTCAGCTACAGACTTGTCCACTTGACTGGGAACTCAGGGAGGGTTACAGTGAGATTGGTGGTGTTTTTTTTTTTATTTATTATTAT
>CAAKHG010028340.1:0-17365 GCA_901007715.1 Dactylopterus volitans
CAGAACATTTGCCATTCGGCTCTTCTGTCTTCAGTGCGTAACCAAGCCTCTCACACACACACACACACACACACACACACACACACACACACACACACTTCTGTCCACATGGGGACATTCATTGACATAATGCATTCCGCTGCCCTTCACCTAAACCTGACCATCTCATCTAAGTGCCTAATCCTGACCCTTACCCTGAAAGCCCAAACTAAACCCAGTACGCCCTCACAGTTCAAGGGGGTACTCATGAATTGGTGTGCATTCAGATGCAAACCCCCCCCACCCCAATACACACACACTCTCTCACACACACACTCGTACACCGCGAGTACATCACCAGCATTGCAAATGTCCTTTTACACATACCCTTGTCTTTCATTGCCAAATGGTCCAATAATTCTCCAACCCGTCAAACTGATTTCGTCGTATTACATCACATAAGTTTTTTTTTCTTTAATGATATATACTGTGTCAAGCCCTAACTGAGAAAAACAACTGATTTTTTGTTGTTGTTTTTTTAGAAATTCTACTGACAAATTAGTTTGGTACTGATGTGCAGGGGGATGCAGTCCATGGAATGTTGGAGGTTCCTTCTCTGGTAGAATACCATGAATGTATTTAAAATAATACTCTGAGGAAAAACAAATTTGTCATCTTTTTTTTTCAGAACATAAATCATATGCTGCACATTTCTGTGATGATAAGGAGCGCTGGAACTTAAACCAACGTCGCGTCTTCTTCCATGCATAAATGTTTAAAATCATGCATAGCTAATCATGTAAAGCAGGAGATCTATTCCTTCTCTGTCTTGGCGAGGGGTGATACTATCTTATTAATTGCTCGTCAGGAGTCCATTTCTGTAGCGCCGCCCTGCCATTAGTCTGCAAACCGTATTGCAGATGGTCAGCTGAATCGTAAGGGCGGCGTGTGACGTAAAATCGGAACTGAATGCAAAACCGCAGTGCCTCTAATAAGCAACGAAGCCTTTATGTCTTATCGTGGATTCGCTGTGCCACACTAGCATGTCCTGTATTCAAGAAATGTATTAGTTACATGATGCGCCCCACAAGTCAAATGTATTGGTTCTGCTGTAAGAAAATGTTTGACTTACATAATAGCAGTTCTGCTTAATAAAACACTCACTCAAGATTTTGCTCAAGGATAAGTAGCAGGGGCCAGGGATTAAACCGCCGCTCCGGTAATGGACAGCCCACTATCCGATGTGAGACAGTTAATACAGGATGTCAGCTTACGGCGCGCCTGTAGGCTTCCTCCTACTGTGAATTCGGTATCGTCAGCCATTTCTGTAGCTGGGATCGCGTGTCCTTCCTGAAACGCAGCTGAATTTGTATTCAGACATACAAGGCTTGTCAAATCGAGCACGCCGCCCAGGTGGTGAAACCCCAATTCACCACGCACGCGCGAGAGCCCCAGCATTTCTTTGAGAACTTGCGCTGGTCAGATTAAAAATTTGAGCGGCTCGTCGGCCATAAGCACCGACGCGCTTGCGTGAAAGGAGGGCAAACCATGCTAGCCATAGTTCAAAGTCTCCTGCAGAAAAAAAGCAATTGACAGTCGCGGTGCATAATTATCATTATTATGCACAGTTTAGCGCTTTGCGTAAGAACAAAAAATGTGTTAGACAAGATTTACATATTTTGAAGTCGTGGCGGAGAAGCACATTGATGAGAGTAAAGGCTGTGCAGAATAGTTGGATGAACCCTTTGGCAGATTTGCACACTGGGTTGCCTATTTTCCGCGCCGCCTTAAGGCAAGTTGTGCCGCCACTGAGAAAAGCGCTCACCTTTAATATAGAGAAACTAAAATTCTCTACAGCCCCGAAAAGAAACTGCTGAATGCAAATGAGCTTCTGTTAATGCGTAAGCGGAGATACCATGCACAAGTTAGGACTAGAGATCATGTGTAATTGCAAGACTGTGGAATATGAACGTCATTTCAGATATTTTAAAGCCCTATTGAAAAACATCATGAAAAAAAAATGACAGAGAAAAACATACTAGAGGTGCAACAGAGATGAAAATTTTATCTATAAATTGATATTTTCTGATGAAATCCATCAACCAACTCCTCATTACTGGACCCTGATATGGATGCTTCGCTGCCAGTTCCTCAAAACCACCTGCCTCGGAGGACCCATTAGTAGCCCTGGAATTGCGCTGGGGCTGTAAAAGTCATCTGATATAGATACATTATGACAGACAGAAAGGCTGATCTAATTGATGGCACACGCGAGCCAAACTGAGGCTCAAGAGCCACATCAATAAAAATATATTGAGCCAGTGGTCTCTATGTCAATCGATACGCTGTAGCAACAACACAAATCAGACCAACCGCTAACTGCGTGTACTGCAACTTCACACCTCCTTCTGCAGCCATGTAATTTTTAATACGAACCTGGGAGACACGACACGCGGGGAAGTCTGTCCTTGGCTGTATTGTTGCACTTAAAAGTTTATTAATAACACCACCTTGGCTTAAGCTTGTTAACTACTGCTTAATACACTTGGAGAGCAAAGACTGTGTGACTCAGCATTCTCTCTGTTTATGCACATGACACCGGTGAGTAATTGTCTGACTGTATTAAGTGGTTAACTATGAGACCGGTTTCTGTTGATAATGTCATCGCAGGTGCAATGCCAGCCGGATACAACTGTTATTATCGCCACAACAGCGCTAATTTTTGACGCTATTTATGGCTGCCTTTTACCGCTGCTGTAATTTAATGCATTAGCACACCCAAGTTAGACGATATAATGTAGTCATTTGCCTCAGAGTCTCAGAGTCCACCGTTCCCATGTTGGATTCAAAAGTGAGACGAGAGCCGGAACCTGTCGCCGAAGCAGAATTCTTGTCGTGTTCCACCAAACCTTCGGTGGCATTGTTGGTCACAGTTTGCCCCCCCCCCCTCGTGTTGACAGTTTAGACTAATGTCGGCAACTCTGACCGGCTGTTGGTGCGCCATCACTCTGTGTTTGCTGGATAAAGATTTTTGAGTTTGACACATCCATTACAGCTATTTTTTTCATTTATTTATCCCCCCCCCCCCTGCTGCCGTCTGGTCGTTGTGGAGCTGGCGGTTGGTTTTCTGAACTTTTGTAAAGCCTGCGATCTATTTCGGGCAATGTGAAAGTGTTGGGGTTATGCGAGCATTGTCTGGTCAGAGTGCAGCCAATGCTCTCTTGATCCGCTTATCAGTGGAGGCGGGAATGCAAAATATGATTTTTTTTTTTGTTGTGTGAGCTGGCAAAAGGCCGCCAGATGACACACTTTGCGTCATCCGCCGGACCTTTTCACCGAAAATGAGTGGGGGGCACTCTGGGCGCGGACGACATGGAGGAGAGTTGGGCACTGGTCATTTGCATAGTACCCACACTGCAATAATACAAATCCAGCTGAAAATGAGCAGTTTCCCTCTAAGACATTCTTAATATTACCAACTGTAATCCAAATAAACCACAAGTTTTTTACATTTAAACCACAAAATCACTAAATACTGTATATATACTGTGTAATATTGTGCGCCTCCATTATGTCATTTTGTCACACATACAAGTTGAACCAAAAAGAAAAAGCCCCGCAGCTACACTGACACATCAGCATAGCCGCTGATGACCAGGCAAACTTTAGCTTTAGCGGCCAGAATCTAATGTAAGAAGTTTTACTTCTTACATTTTTACACTACATTAAACTTCTTTTCACAATATTGTCATTGTGTACAAAAATTCTCATTCAATTACCCTTTCCTACTCAGACCGAAAGAAAGGCAGGTACAACTTTAATATAGCCATTACGTCTTCTACTATAAGAATTTGTGGAGTGTAAAAGCGTATTTGAGTGTTCAGCAAAAAAAAAAAAAAAAAGGAAAATGAACTGCTGACCTTCCTCCTGTAGTTCTGGATTAGATAAAATACCAACCAGGCACAATGGGTGCACTCAAATGAGGTGCATTACTGCTCTAATGGGTCCCATTAACTACTCTCATCTTGGATAACCCAGTTTATTAATTGGTGCCACCCGAGTGGATACATGACTTTATTGTTGGTCGTAATATACCAGCAAACACTTTTGAAGCTTGTCCTCCCTGCCTTGCCAACTGGTCATCAATAATATTTTGAGAGAAAGGCCAGCTGTTCATCCGTATACAACTTGGCGTCTTTTATAAATCAGTTTCAGACGTTAACATGAAATTGACAATATTTATTAGCCTTTATGGGGCATGATAAAACTATGGCAGCAGGGCAACTGCAAAGCTGTCAGAACACAAGCGGTAAATGATTGCCTTTATCTGGCTGGAAAAGCAATTATGAGCCAAAATGGCTGCCCAACATTTCATCCTTGCGTCGCATCTGATAAGTTCTCCATATCTCGCGCTAGCCCGCAGATACGGAAAAACCAAAGATGTAACAGGAACCACTTTGTTATTCCAGTAATTAAAACAAAACAACATCATTATCTGCTTCCAGGGGAGGTTTATGAGCAGGTGTGAAATAGCAGCCTGGCGGTGCGGCGGTGGAGGAATGAAGACAGAGAGGAAGGAGGAGGAGCAGAAGAAAGATGGAGGAGGAGGAGGGGAACTCTATGAACAGACTGGTTCCGGAGCAGCCTCCCTGCTGAGAAAACAATCCAGCCGGTGCTCATTAGCAGCTGGAGTTTCATTACCAAAACAGTGGAGCCTGTTTAATGAACCCTCGATGAGAACATGCATCCTGCTTTCCCGTTTTGAGTTCAGAGGTACGAGGTGACGTGCCCCCCAGAAGCACTCTCATCGAAGGTTCTAATGTTAGAGCCGCAAATGCGCGAGCACAGATGGGAGCGTCCAATGAGACATCACGGCGCATTAAGGTGGGACCGTAGATGGTACGGCATTTCCAAGTAAAATGAGGCCTGGCCTGGTTGGGATGGCGGCAATGATAGCTTGACTGACACTCGAGCGGAACTCCTATTGAACTGTTATTGGTTCTCTGCTGGCAGTTCGCAGATCACATTTCGCTCTCATGTGACCGCCAAAACACAGTGGTTCACCCCTGCCGGCAACGGAGTCTTGCGAGCGCTGTCAGGATTGTCTGCGGATGAGCGGCACAGATTTATGAAGCGGCACAATAAGCGGGAGAACACAAACAATATACAAAAATTCAGCCTCCAGCTGTTAATTAACAGATGAGATATCAAGTGAACCTGATAAGACACAGCGAGAGATGGAACTATCGCTCTATTACAGCCCAAAAGAAATTACAGCCTATTCATCTGCGCCGCCACAAATGCAGTGCTTGGGTGAATGAAAGCTGCTTAAATATCACTGGTAGGTTCTCAGAGCTGTAACAAAGGCTCTTGATTACACAACTGTGCTGAGTCCTTTAAAATAATTTGTGCTGGAGTTCTGCGCAGAACTCATTCAAAAGGTCAAAATCTGCCTCATATCCCCGTCCCCTGGTTTCTTAACGCAGTATCAAATCAAGACTTTATGAATAGCCCGACTTAATCCGCATGTATCCTGTGAATGAGCCATTCAAAGTTCACTTTAAAAGGGTGTCACAAGAAAAATTCCTTACATCAGACTTCTTGCCTTTTGGTGAGATGTTTCGGACACCCGGAAAACAACACTGACGTTTCGGTTGGAGGCGGGTTTGGGTCCGCTCGTGTTTGTGTGCTGCCATAACTCTGACCTGTTTGTGCCATTGGCCTTTATTGTGCCAAATAAAACTAGAATTACCGCCCCGCAGTTGCATACTTCTGCTAACCACTCAAATTGCAGCTTAAATCCATTTCTGTCCACAATATGTGCAGTGGTGGCTTTGAATGAATTCTATTAAACGTATTAAATTCCAAAAATAAAAATAAAAATAAAAAATATTATATATATATATATAATAAAAAATTATATAAAAAGGTCACAGCTTTCACATTTCATCCAAACAGAAATCAATCCAAAACTTTGTCATAGCCAGTGCAGGAGACCTATACAATGTTAATCAGTGAGTTTAAGCGATTGTTCAGACATTTCTGAAATGTTATGTTCATAAGACTCATAGAGGTCACAGTGAAGTTGAGATTTGAACTTTTGGACACAAAATGGGATTTTGTCATATAAGACTTTAAAAAAAAGAAAAAAATGCTTTAATAGAGATATGCTTCTGTGACGTCACACTGACCTTGACGTTTGACCACCGCAATCTAATCAGTTCGTCCTTGACCTCAACTTGACATTTGTGCTGAGATGACGATGGAAGCACGAATGTATCGGCGTTTGTGACCTTGTTTGAAAATAAATTTAACCAATAAATTTGTTCCTCTTTTGTCATTTTCAGGCATTATGGTCAAAATTCCATGAGCTGTGCTCCAAAGCCCCATTTAGGCTGAAGCAACACGCTCTATAAAGGTGTGTTACCAAATGAGTAACACAAATTTCACAGACATTAATGACCACACTGATGAAAGTGTAGTACACTTACAGACTCTGTGGCATAAAATCACAGAGTTCTGGGCTGTAGCTGCGGCATTAACGAGATAATCAGCACATAAAGAAACAGGTGTTAAGTGTTGTGGCCGGGTCCCGCTGGAGCTGTAAAATGGGGGGTTGTCGGACACGATGGCGGGAGGGGACGAGACCTGAGGTTGCGTTTTTGACTGACAGGGACAGCGTTCCGAGACCACAGCTGAAACAATTTCGTCCCTCGGACTGTTGACTGCCTGCTGCAAATCCACCTCATGCCCGCAAACGCACACATATACCTAAACAAACATACATTCATACACATGCACGGGAAACTCAATCCTTTCTCAGAGACCGAGCTGTGTGAGGGAGAACTCCACTGTGGGTCAAACACAAGTTTCCTTTCTTAGCCTGCAGGCCCATCCTTCTTGTCCATAATACAGAGCGCTGGCAAGCTGTCCCAGCCAAGAGCAAAAGAAAAGAATACATTCAAATTCCACATGCAGGCTTTAATCATGTATGAGGATGGCCAAAGTGACACACACACACACTCACTCACTCAAACACAAGAACTCAGCTTGATAAAAGCTCAGAAAGACATTTTCCATTTTAGACAGCAACAAAAACAAAAAACAAACAAAAAACAAAAAAACATGAAAAAAGTCAGAGGTCAAGACTACTGATGTAATTTGGATGACCCAAAACAAAAAATCCCCCTCTATATCTCTTAAAGACTCATTTATTTGGGGCCTAAATGTCACACAGTACTCATGCGGCAAACTTTCAATGGTATTTCCACAACACAAGAGTTTTCCAGTGCTTGTTCAACATTCCATGCTGACATTGACCTTGTCGCAAAAGCTGCAATGTCAAGCAACTGTCTCATCCTGTTCAAGCAGTTTAAAAGAAAGCCAGCAATTGTTTACACCGCCCACCCCCCCAATAAGACGGAGACCACGCGGGCTCAAAGATGTTGGTTTTTGTTAACAAAGAGCACCGAGTCCGTCCTTATCGCATGCACATAAATACGATCTCACAAATCCTGCATGTGTAAATTAGTCCACTTGGGAGAGTAAGAAGATAAACAGAGCATAGCCTGCCAGCCTCAACAGCCTGTCAGCTGTGTACGGGCCTCATGTTACCACAGCTGGGCTATCACACTTAGCCAGCATCAGTCGCACTTTTTTTTTTTTTTTTTTTTTTATAGTGCCTAATTGTGCATAAGTAGTAGATGCCTCGTTGCTGTTGTCTCTCAGCAGCACGCTGCTTTAACTTGCAAACGGCGGCTGAAAAATGAAGGATGCTCATTTGTTTGTCTGGGGCGTGCTGTGTCTGCTATTTACTGAATGACTGTACACAGTAGCATAAAAATGCCACAAATGACTCTATGTAATGAAAAAAAAACAAAAAAACATACCGTGTTGTTTCTTCAGCTCTGTGAGAACTCAATCAATATTTGACAGCGTCTACAAATGACTCCCAATGTACGAAAGCAGACTTAAACGTCTTAGATCTGTGGAGCTGCTTGTCTGACTGCTGACATGAACTTTGTAAACATTAAAACAACAACAACAGTTAAACTTAACCTCCTGAGACCCGGACTTTTGCTTGGTGTGCATTTTTGCAAAAAACAATGTCCCCATATGAGGACGCAGGGTCTCAGGAGGTTAATGGATACTCCTTTTTTTTTTTGCTGTTTTGTTTTGTTCGTGTTTGTTTGTTTGTGTGTGTGTGTTAATTTTTTTTTCTATTTACTGGTAGCAAAATGATGCTCCGGAGAGACTTATGTCACACACCTGTGAGATACTTAAACCCCTTGAAGAGTAATTTTTGCCAGGCATGAAGTTACAGAAATCAGAACAAGGCACATGGGGTTAAAACAACCACAACAAGGGCCATAAACATCTTTTTTTTTTAACATTAACTACATTTGCCTTTCTTTACTTCAAGACAGTACAGGCGTGTGTATATATCTATGTTCATTGAAAGTCTTCAATGTTCAGGGAAGTCTTCAGTGTATTACTTATTACTGTTACTTAAAGATCCACCACAGACATGTTTTTAAAAGATTTTACAGAGTACTCAAACTGGAATAAGAATTTGCATCTGGTGTAAACTGTTATAATCATATGAATTCTTTCTCTGTCGGCTCTCCGGGTACATGCAGTCCAGGATTTATGCTTCCACATCACACTTGGGTGGGTTGCATAGTGGACCATGACTGGCTGTGATGTCATAAATCACGCTTTCAGAAACAAACCGTTTAGAAACGTAGATTTAAGCTGAGCACGGAGGGACTTTCGCCATTCCACAAATGAATTCTGAAAAACAGCCTTTCCAAAGTGCCAAAATCGGCACATGAGATCATCCTACAGAGGGACGCTCAGACATCCAAAAAGCAACAACGTAAACAACACATTACAGTATGGACGGAGGTTCGAAAAAAACATTAGGCCCATGACTTACCAAACTTGACATGGATTCTCTCGGTGGCTGTCATGAGATAACATTTATCAGGCGTCTGCTATCTGCCAGCGTCCCGCTCAGAGCCGAGACGCTGCTCCGCGCCAGCTGGACCTCAAGACACGCCCCTCTTGCATCGGTATGCAACAGTCACCAGGCTGCGCTGGGTTAACTGCTGCCGGCGTCTGTGAACCATGCACAACCGGAGGGCACCGCTCTCTCTGCTGCCTCTTCTGCTAAAGATAACGCGTCCTGCAACTCCGCTTAACTCCGCGGGAGGAATCTGAACCGGCCCTGCTCGGCTGGAAATCAAAACAAGGGCGCTGAACGGAACATTACCCCGACGAGAACAAGCGCACGGCGCCCAGCGCGCGAGGCAACGGGCGGCAATCGCAAAGAGGGCACACCTCGCAAAAACGTGGAAACACGAGAACGCACATGCGCCGTTGCGGAGAAATTACAGGCAGCGTGCTTGTTACATGAAACAAATCCACGGCTCCGGTCAGACAATGTGCTGCCACTCGGTGGAAAATGACTTCTCTGTAATCTAAACACACACTTTATAAACAGCGCTGTTGTGTGTTTGTATAAGGGGCTGCGCAGAGGAACAGGGTCCAGACTTAAATGGACCACTCATAAAAGGATCTGTTGCTGTTCTAAAATTATAGAGACCCCCTCAGCCACACAGCTATACACCAAAAATATATATACCACTTTGAGGATGAATCACAGTATCTGCATTATCATATCAACAATATTGTGGAATCCAGCTGGGAGTCAGTATCCATTTCATTCCTCGGCCAAAATTTGTTTAACTTCCTCTAATCTTTAAAAACATCAGCAGATTAATGCTGAACATACACAAATAAACAAAAAAAGCAAAACTCACCATTGTGGGGGGGCTCCTTGTTATCAGCCACCTTCTTCAGCGCTGAAACAATGGCATCAGAGGGAACGCGAGGACTCTCCACATATTTGGGCTTCCTGATTGGACCTGCCAGCACAAACCGAAAATACAGGGAGTAAGCGAGCGATCGAGCAAGAGAGAGACAGAGAGAGAGAGAGAGAGAGAGAGAGACAGAGAGAGAGAGAGAGAGAGAGAGAGAGAGTGAGAGTGAAAGCAAGAGAGAGAGGGAGAGAGAGGGAGAGGGAGAGAGAGAGAGAGAGAGAGAGAGAGAGAGAGGGAGCTGCGTACCAAAGATGCTGATTTGATGGTGACAATGTGTTCACTGATCTTGCAGTCGAGAGACCGGCTCTGGTGAGAAGTAGGCCGCAGCTCTGGCCTGGTGTCCCTGTGCACAGCCTCATCCCTCACGCAAGCATGGTCCTGCAGGGGGGAGGAAAAGGAGGAGATAGTGGGGCTGGGTGCTTCCCAGGCCCTCCGCACTCGCTGCTTCCGTCAAAGCCGCTATCACTGCCGAATCTCCCTGAACGCAGCACACATCCAGCTTTAAACGCATCCTTTCCCCCGGGCTTGTTTCCCCCGCTACTGTCTGCAAGTCCTTCCTAAGAGAGAAAAGGGCATCGCCGAGCAATCGCGGGCACCACCGAGGAGGCAGCTACCGACTGTGGTCGATTTTTCCTGGCGTCCCCCCTCTTCCCAAAGAGGAGGAAACAAATGGCTCCGGTGGTGGAGAAGGGTGAATTATGCAATGCCTACCATTGATAATCGGAGAAAGATGGCACGGGGATGTATTTTACTACCACTCTCCTCTTCCGTTTCAAAATGCAAGAAATGTTTGAGAGGAAAAATACTTTCCCTGTGTCCCCGTGATCGCGTGTGGTGTCATATTTAAAAATGCTGGAGTCAGATAAGGCACAATCAAACATGGTTTTCCCTCCAATGTGTCGCCGGATGATCCGTTTGTATTCCACTCGAATTTCTGTCCTACATTTACAGCGCACTTGGTCATGGTAGGTGGTTCTCGTGCCTTCTATTCATCTCTTTTCTCTGTCCCTCTTCTACACTCCCCCTTCCTTTAAAGAGACACCGCAACACCACAGGCACATCTCAGCAAGTTACTGAAATATCACACTCCTGAGCTTTTTTTTTTAAGTTTTATTATTTTTTTAGAATTGTATTTGATTAAATGGATGTCTAGTTATTGGTAAAAAAAAAAAAAAATACATCTAGTGTTACAAAAAAAAAAAAATCACAATAGAGAATGGATGGTAATATATTATTCCTGGAGCACATTGAAGTGCAGCATCGGCGTCTGTCCATGGTGCTGAATGCATTCCTACATATTAGATGCGTCCTCAGGACTGCTGCTGCAGCCGCGTCCGCTGGCAACATTAATACCGCTTCGATAGCCGGCCTGATGCAAAGTAACCCCCAGCAACCACACAGCACGCCCCAGCATCCACCCGGGGATCACCACAGCAACCACCTCACGGGCTAACAATCACCCGAAAACCTCTTGGAAAATCTTGGTAACCACTCAAAACCAGCGCCTAGCAGACATAAACGCACAAAGCCCATGAGGTAACACTAAAAACGTCCGAGGAGCCATGTAGCAACCGGCTAGCAGTCGCCGTGGCAACGCCACAACTTTTTATGAGACCTGCTGTCTTTGTCTATCTGGTGCCACTCTCCACTATTGTTTGATCCTTAAAGCTTCGAATACATCGCGATTAGTTCTTCAGATCCTAAATATTGTGTGACTGTAGTCAAATGAACTGCAGTCCTGGGAACTTTCCACTTTGAACTTTCCACAACGGATCAGTTAATGTCTTGAGGTGATGTTGGGGTCTTCTTTGGCTGGATAACGGCCCCATGATCAGCTTCGTGTTGCTTTCCCGCCGAAGACTGCGAGGAGATGAGCAACCAGATGGGTGGAGGAAGGTGTGAGTAGCAGCCCCAGAGGGCCTCCACTCTCGGGGTTGCAGAGCACCTCTGCTGAATGTGCTTAATGAATGTTAATGGTGTGTTGACCAAAGTCTGAGGTGATTTCAAGATGTTTTAATGCTCTTCTTTGTCTAAACTGATGCACAATTAATTGAGGTGATGACTCCACCGTCGGATCCACGGGGGAGTGGAAGCGACGAAAGGAAGAATTTAGTTAAATGAATGAAATTAGAGGCGAAAATAAAGGGTTCAGGGGGATCTTTTTTTTTAAAAATCCAGATAAATCTGAAAATATCAATACTACCGATACTCTAGTAGTTTTGATAATCGATTTTAGGATTTTAGGATCAATTGGATTGATTTTTATTTATCATCAAGATGGCTCAAAACATAGCATTTTGAGTGTGACAGCGTCCTTTTGTTGACACAATGCATTCAGGATGTTAGTTCAAGCACGTAAAGAGTCACATTCACTGTAATGTTATGATTGGTGTTTCAGTGAGGAGACCTATGGTGCCTTCAGGTCGCATCGTGTATTCCAGCAACTGCACTTTTATCTGGAAATCTGATGAGTGCTTTGATTTGACAAACTTACATTAACAAGACTATTTGTTGTTCACAATTTGAGTTTGAAAATCAGTACTAAACACAAAGTGCAACTGAAGCTGATGGGAATATTGGTAGTTTTGCAAGTATTTTGTCATTGAATATGGGAAAATTTAAGTTTTGATTTCTGATTTTCATTCAGTAACTGTTGTTCTAATTGAAGGAAATAGTTTGTGTTTTGGTTTCAATATTTTCCCTCTCATTATTCGTTAAATTGTATGCAACCTTTTTTAAAATAATAGAATATATAATGCTCATGTAGATTTTTTTTCATTTTCCTTTAAAAACTGTCCTGTGTTTTAATAGTTAAAAAAATAATGATATATATTTTTTGGATATCAACAATAATGGCCAAGTATTCGTTGCTATCTAATTGAAACCAAATTTTGTGGTATTGCCCATCTCCAATCTGACGGGCTGCTGCCTTGAATCTTTATTCACAAACAAATGCAAGAACATAATGGGGACCAGGATTCTTAAAAAGAGCAAATTCATAGTAGCTACAAGATTTCTGTGAACAAATCAGCATCTATAAGGAACACAGTTCATTTGCCATTCTTTACTGTATTCCAAACATAAGTCACTGCTTGTTACTTCATTAAATTCATTTTATTTGACGTATTCAACATTACATGAGGACACAATGACGTCCGTTAGATACGCTGACTTGGTTACGTTACCATGTAATACCCAGTTCAACAATAGATGTCACTGTTTCTTTAGAATCAACTCTCTCAAACGCCAACACATTTGCAGAGATGGAGCTGCTGGAGCGCAGCAGCATGTCGAGTCCCACTCGCCCTCTTAATGAATTTTAATACATCGTCACACTGATAAAATAATCGCCTAAGTCATTTTTTGTCAAAATTGTTTTTTCTGCGTAAATCATCTCATGACGCTGGCCACCTACGGTAAAATCGCCTACATCCTCAGTTGATCAGATCATGTGATTTTACCCCTTTAAGATAACAGCCTATGGCACGTGTGTGACACTTTTGCTGAGGTTTTTTGCGTTTCCTGAAAAACTTGATCATTTTACATGCGATTATTTTAACAGGGTGATGACGTGAAAAATGAGTTTTGGTGCAATCTTTGAGAAAATGTCCAGGAATTCAGAAATTGAGTTTAGGAATTTACTCTGGAAAATGTTTAATCTCTGATTGGGAAGATCTCTTTAAGTTCAGCAGATTCTATCTGAGGTAGATATATGCAACATACAATTTAAGTGACAGGTTATGTTTCAGAAGTCTCGTTGTGGAGTCTCGCTGCCATATGCAAAGGTTTATTTTGGCCTTAGGTTCGTCCAGTTTGTGCTTATAATAATTTTTTTTTTTATATAATCTGGCAAAAAGGCACAAGTAACAAATGACAACAAAGGGGAAATGTTGTTATTTTTATTATGTGGCAGAATCTGTTTATGACATCTGATTATGTACCATCAGTACAGCTTTTTTCGAAACATCAGTGAAACGTCAACAGTTTTGCCCTGCCATAAAGGCAAAATACACTTCAACCCAAAGAATTATTTTCCCACTGTATTATATATCAAGAAATATAAAGTCTTCTTCAAGCAATTAGTGCAGAAAATGCTGAGATTTAAATGGCAAATCAGTTTTTTGTAGTATAGAAAGCACATTAACAATTTTACTAGACACATTTCTGTGGTTGAGAGTTAAAAAGACACAAAGCAGCAACAGCTCTCAACTCCTGACAGTCGACATTCGCCGAACACAACGTCGGCTGTTATTCACTGCCTCTGCAATATTTTGATAGTGGCACCAAATTTCTGCACACAGATTCAGCTACGTCCCGGTTGTAGTTTCAAGTGCTGCTCACAAATTTCACTCTTCGCCGTCCTGCTCCTGCCTGATCTGAACAGGTATGACGATCTGATTGGCCGGACCGCTGCTGGACGTCCCGAGGACGGGGGCCTCTACAGACAGGACTCCACCACCGGACAGTGAGGAGCTGATGTGCTCTAAGTCCACGCCCTGCGGCAGCCTTGAAAACATGAGGACATATTTAACCAGATAACATTTAAGCCTCCTCTTGCTGCAGGTTCCTTCATCGGTCGTGTCGATGATGAGCTTTGTGTTAATGTCAGCGAGTTTACTTTTGCAGGACAATAGTACAGTATTTACACAAGAGAAAGCAACAATGTCAACACCCAAACGTACTGACAGTGTCTTTGCTACGTGATTCTCATGGCCACAGTATTTGCAGTTATGATGTCATCGTCTTATGCATAAGAATGTGACCCAATGAATCAATTAAACATTAATATTGTTAGATATTCATTTTCTTGGCAATAGTATAAAACTACTGTGAAAGTGTACAAAAAAGAACAATTACACCTGATCTAAGGGCCATATTTACATACTTCTTAACATAATATACGGTAGACACTTCATTTTTCCATTATCGTGATTATCGTCATGATTAGTGTTGTGATTTCTGCCTTGCTCATCGTCAATAACGCCACACTAGACACACAAGACATCTGAAAATATATGGATTTACGTTTTTTTACACATCCCGTACTCTCAAACACAACCTACTTGTATTTCCTGGTGAAACACCGTGACACCAGTCCGTGCTCATTCTGCCATTCCTCATGATTTCCTTGAAATGAAAAAATCAACACAAAATTACATGTATATATACATACCACACACCCTGTGGTATATGTACAGTATATTATGCCATGTATAACTTGCCCACCATGTCGCGTACCTGATATCAGCAAATATCCCTCGTTGGTTGTTACCGAAATCTCCTCGGGTGAGAAGTGATTGACATCCAAGTTAATTTTCCAGCTGTTGTGTCCTGTCCTGATCTCTGACACTCCACTTGTCATGTGCTTCAGACTCTTTTGGTTCTGCGCTGCAGGATGCTGAGCGTGCAATGGAGGCGGAAGGGGGGTCTGCGTGCACCCCAGCCAGGAGCAAGACGCCAGCCTCTTCTGTGCCCAGGCTATCCACTCCAGATCTGTGGGCTCCAGGAAAGGAGGGAGACCGAAATCCTGTGCAAAGACGCGGTTCGGCTGTGTCCGGTTTGGGGAAGGATCCCAGCTCAAATCCCGGCGGAAAATGGGTCGAGATAACAGTTTGTTTCGGTCGTCCATTTTTTTTAAAAGAAATTAGCTCAGAATGCAGATGCTGCGAAAACCTGTAGCTCCAACCCAACAAGCAAGTCCAGATTTATGACCAGGAAACTAAGCAAAAGGGGAGCTATATCTTTACCTGACAATTCTCAAGCACCACAACAAAGTCAGCACAGGTTTAGAGGGAAATCACACACTTTATAACCCCAGGAGATTAATCTCAACACTTGTCCAGCAGCGAGTGTGATCTAAGGGATGAGGGTGACTTGGTATATATGTCATGAGTTGGGGTGTTGGTCCTCGGTTGCCCCGGGGACCTGCAGGGGACATCTGGAGTGTCTGTGGCAAGTTGTTGCTGAGTGACTCTGAAAGCAGTAAGCAGACAGTTTATAGGGCAGCGTTTTCTGCAGTCTCGTCACATACTAGTGCTCTTTGTCCATGTAAAATGGCAGCCAGCCTTGTGAGGGAACAGCACGCACATAAGTCACACAGGGAGCGTAAACATCACGAGTCGTGTTTTGTCTCGTAAGCCCGAGTTTCAAAACTAACAGCTGAAGACCAAAACCAACATGGTAAGTGTGTGTGTCAAATAACTGGATATACAGCAACTATACCGAGGACGTGTTTACATCCAAGACACAGTGACTGACTCCAAGACAGACGCAGCCAAGCGGTGTGGATTTTTGTTTTTCTTAATCAGTTTATTTATCAAACATACCCATGTATAAGTACACAAGACACTGTCAACTGTACATATACATCTTAAATATTATGAGAACATATATTTTCTGTTTTCTGACAATGTTTGTATTGTACTGATCCTTTTGCCTTACATCATCTTCATGAGTGACATATTGAAGAAATGATTAGCCAAGTTTCAGAGATATAACTCACTTCTTTACTCACCATCATAGCGGGGTTGTATTTATTAGTGAGGCAGGAGTCCCCCATTTGTACTGCAGCCATTTAATCACTAAGTGTATTAAACAATGTGCCGTAGAAATAAACTTATCAATCCAAGAAAGAAATAAAGGCAGAAACTATTTGCACTCGGGTGTCCATAGCCAAGAATACTATTTGTATCCAAGGTGAGTTTTCAGATGTCAGTAGCCAGCAATGCTATTTGCACCCAGGCAAATGGGATAACTTCGAAATATTTCTGTCAGAGAGTCAGAAGCCCCTCTAACATCTAGTTAATATTGTGAAAAGGTCAAACTCCTAAAACCAACCAATGAGATTTTCTTGCCTTGACCTGAAATTGTGACAGAAAACTGAAAATATATATGCATTTTTAAACTAAGTCTAAAAATACGACATCATGCACCAGGCAGGATTCAAAAGGCATACATACACTAATTCTTGAATAACTAACTTCCGCCATTGCCAAATTATTAATCATCTTAAGCTACCTGATTGTTACTAATTATAATTACTTTATAGGCTTTAATTTTAGCAAATAGTGACAATTGTAATTTATAACATAGATAACAGAGATTAATAATAAAATGGTGATTGCTGCAATTATGATAGCTCATAGGCCAATTTTATGTTATTGCTCTGATAAGATTTTCCTGCTAGCATTGGGTTCTTAAACTTTGGAATGCAGCGATCCTGATGTCTCAATAAATTCTAAATAGCAAGTAGGATGAACATAGAAAATCACCACTCTTGTACAAGATGAGCCGTGAGAGCAACAGACCTTTATGGGTTTAAATTGGGATTTTCAATATGCATAAATGGTTTAAATCTAATTTTAGACACAGCCACATAGAGGATCCACCCTCAGAGGATGCCACAGAATACATGTTCATGAAAAGCATCAGTCGTCACCAGTTTGTCTGTACTTTAAATACAAATGTGATCTGAAGAGCTAGTCTTTTTCCTGCCCCACAGT
>CAAKHG010028340.1:18491-29990 GCA_901007715.1 Dactylopterus volitans
GGGAAAAAAAGAAAGAATAAATTAAACCAAAAAAAAAAAAAAAAAAAGGATGATAAAAGTCACAGAAATAATTCAAGGCGCACCACTGCGATTCTGTGGAACTCATCCAGGACCTGAAAGATAAATAATAAAACCAATTTTAAAGTGTCAAATATTACAGGTGTACGTATTGTTCTCAAAACAAAAAGCAACCTAGTGATGCAATCACCATCTCAATGACCTACATTTTTGCTGATTAATTCATTCCTGGGGTTACATCATCTGACTATACAGCATGTTAATGTAATGGTTCGGCTAGCATACTACAGTTTTCAATGCTGGTATAGCTCCTCATGCACTTTTTTTTGCGATTATTTGAAACGATTCCTGTTAGAAACTGAATAAGTTTTTGTTGCATGTAATGCATGTAATGTAATGCAGCAAAAAACTTTAATCATCTTCATCTTCAGATGAGTCAGAAAACATCTGACAGTGGCATAATTCACGTTTAGTATTCAAGAGCTTAGCAAGCGAAACCACCAGTGGATGACAATGTATGAGAAATATTTCGAATCGGCATGCTGTCGTAACTCACGTGTGATGCCTCAAACAGAGCAGGCCATCGGGATTGGATGTCCTCAATGCTGGGTGACATGTTGATGATTTCATTTCGTCTTTGTGCAAAGGTTTTGGCCTTTTTCCTTTTTCTTTTATCCATTTGTTCTTGTCCCTTTTCTGTACTTCAGTAAGCAGCTTTAGCAGTAGTTTTGTCGAGGCTTTTTTACACTCCTTGGAGACTTCTGGTTTGCAGGGCTTTTGCGTTTCAGCGCATTGCAGATCAGGAACACCATAAGTTCGTAGTTTGGTGTGGTAATTTGCAATGTTGTATTTGAAGCTTTGTTGCTAGCCATTGTAGCCTTCCAAGGAGCCAGGTTCCTTGAGAACCTGACTCAAGGAACCTATCTGTGCACTTGAGGGTTAGACTGTAAACACATAATATAGTTTCAGCCAGCTTCTCAAGTATGTCCACCTTGACCTCCGAGGTAGTCAGAAGGGTTCCATTCCTCTTGTGTTCTTCAGTGGCTCTTTCAAGGCACATCTCGGTTCCATAATGAAAACTTGGCTGACATCATTCTGTTGTACTTTGCCTAGGTAGGATAATGACGTCCTGTGAAGATGAATCTGCATGTGAATCTGCATGTGATCCAGTTGACTCTGCATGACGGTCAGCGGACTGCTAAGCAAACTTTCATCAACTGGAAGCCAGTTAAGAACAACTCGGGCAACGATAACAACTTTTATGGTGTCCTTGTGTCTAATATGCCCACTTTTAGGAAGCGTAAAGTAATCTTCAAACTCAGAGTCCAAATACTGAAGACAGAACTCTTCCGAAATGCCGAAGGTCTCCTTTACAAGAGTTTGCGGCTTCTCCGCAGTGGGTGTGATTCCAGGTGGAAGGACCAAGCTCTGGATTCGGTCATCAATTATTACTCTGAGCTTTGCCTTCATCTCTGCCAGCCTGGTAAAACTGTGAATAGACAAAACTTTATTAGCATCACAACCAGAAGTTTACAGACAAAAACAGACATTCAGTGAATAATGTAATGAAGAGCTGGAGAGAGCCACCGTAAAAACATTTAAATAATTAGTGAACTCAAAGAAAATGTTAATGGAAGTTAAAATATAATTAAATTGCTCATTTAATTCATCAATTTATAACAGCTTTTCAAAATATTTCGCTTAGTAGAAATAATCAGTAAAAGATAAATGTGCCACACTGGTTTACAATCATAACAATATATAATGCAATATTTATGACTGTAATGAAATTGCTGAAAAGCAATAAAACAAACACTGTATTGTTGCATTTCCTGATATAGAGGCCAGAATATACAGTACGTAGTGTAATATGTAGTGGTTGACATAAGTTTATTTCAATTAACTAAAAAGAACAGATGTGACATTTGAGAGTGACCAGGCGTGTTCCTCCCAACTGACTGTAAGCAGCCAAGGGTGCATCTCACCAAGTTCCTGCTGCTCCAAACGAGCTATTTTTCTAGTGTCCTCCAACTGAAAAGACCTTAGATGTTCCTCATACAAGGCAGCGAGGAACTTTACAATAAAATGTACAGAGTTGTCCAAAATCTGAATCATCTCAGCAAAATCAGATAATCCACCAGTAGAGCCATGAGACGAGATGATCCCAAGACGTATCTTGTTCCATAGTGGGTGACAGTGTTAGCTAACTGCAGTGTAGACATAAGCCGTGGCATTTCTCTCAAAGCTTCCCGAATGTCTGAATTCAGCATACTTAAGGGTACTACAGAAATCCTTGTGACAGACAATGGCTGTTTTCCAACATCTGTTTGCAAGTGAAGTGTCATCATCGTCTAGTGTCTCATAGCAAGAGTCAACAACACAGTTCGGAAATTTCTTGAGTGCCTCACAACTTGCTTAAAAAAAACCCTGCTCACCCTCAAAGCGCATTGTCTAATAAACAACCAGAGGCCCATATTGTTCGATCAATCAAAAAAAATGGCGTTTGGGAGTTAGTGTCTATCCAGGAAAACTGCAAAGAATCTGTCACGATGTTGCGATATTTTAAAGTCAAGGTATGCCATAGTTTCAGCTGTGTGGACAGAGGCAACTGCCAATACAACTGTGTCTGTTAAAGTCAGAAGAATCCGCCGGGTAGAATCACCTTCAGGTACTCGCAAACCAACAATGAGTGGCAACAACGGTATTAGGGCACATTTTCATGGGCATCTCCACCTATGGTTCTGCAATTCGTGTAGTTTTGACGGATTTCTTAAGGGGCTGCTGGTTTCGTCCGGTCCCTTATAGGGAAAACAACTCCTTGAGTACAGTCAAATTAAAGTACTTCTTCTTGATGAAAACCTCAAAAGCGCAATGCTGGTTGCCTTGGAACTATGCCTTCAAAAAGGCCACGCGGTACATCAGGTGGGTATCCAGAGACAAAGTGTAAGTGATGTAATTTGTCAGTCAATGGACACGACCACTTTACACCGAAGCAAGTTGGATTTTCTTTCAGTTTGCGCATGCAAAATATGGTGCCCCTTTGTCCTTGGTGGAAACACTCCAGTCCGCACTTAAGGTGTCTGATACACTGAAGTGTGTCCAAGACAAAATCTACAGACATAAGGCCCTGTGAAACTTTCAGCTGGTCCCCTGATTGAATGTGCACCAAGATTAGCAGCTGCAACACAGTGTACAGATTTGAGATTTCATTCCAGCATGGGAAATGGAAATCCCTTCCTGTCCTAGAGTGGCAAAATCTTTCGAGAGTGGCTCCAAAACTGCCCTGTACTCAAACTGTTTGACATCAACAGCTGTACAAACTAAAGCTAGGTGTACTGATGTGAATGCAGATCGTCAACTCATCAACATAAAGGATTGTAGAAAGGCTTGTTTCTTCTCCAGAACAGAAGTCATTTTGCTTGGAAAAACATGCCATCAGAAATTGACTTAATATATCCAGTACTGTTTGAATGTCTGGGAAAGATTTTCTCTGCAGTGTGCTCATTCTTTAAGACTTCCTGGAAAGTCTTGAGAACAGGCACACATTGAAAGGTATTCTTCTTTTAAAAACCAAGACTGCATTCAACAGCATCAACAAACTGGAAATGAACTGAAGGTCTTCAATCAAAGCATTAATGCACTCGAATGAGGCTTTGCAGATGCTGTCCAGCTTCAGCAGAAGTAGGCCAATTCTTTGAAGAACTAAGAACGATGCCCTTTCCTCATCCCAACCTAAACTAGTGCCCTCACCATCACTGGCCTCTGGTAAATCAGAATGGTCAACACACTGATTAAGGTGACTCTCACACACATCTTGTTTCAGATCACTCAAAGGATAGGATTTGTGTCTCCTGCTATTGTGCTTAGGAAAAGTATTGCAAGTATTTCAGCTGCATCCTTCAAATACACAAAGGACGGTTTCATGGCTCTTCAGATGATTTCCAATATGCTGGAAACAATCCTTCTCTGTGCAACAACAAGCGCTGCAAACTATAAACACTTATAAGTAGAGATACTTGGCTGTGGACTTGCTTCAGCTGCACGGTATCCCAATAAATGTGCATGAGAGGCATCCTGTGTTTTTAATGTACAAGAGCAGCTGTCACATAGGCATGGCTGGGATTGCCCGCGACCAAATGTTGCGTGTTGTAGTCTGTGATGACTTTAGTAGCTTCGCCTATGTGGCTTACACAGCCAACCCACTGGCTGAAACCTAAAGTCATAAGCTTATTCTCTGAGTGTAGCTGCAACTAGTAGCACACATCACCAGCAGACCTAAATGGTGAACCATGACATGCACATGTTGGGAACCTAAGATTTTAGTGTATGATTTTAGTATTTGTTGATGATGTAGCTATTACATTAAAACGTACTCTGTGTTGTTTTTTTTTGCCTGACATGTAAAGAGTAGGTAACCTTAAGCTTGAAATAACATTCATGTAAATGATGACTACAGCACTTAAGTGTAGGAAAGTCATCATGGCCGACGACATGAAAACCGCGAGCACAGAAACAAACTTAACCAGATGACTGACTGACTGACTGACTGACTGCGTAACGGTTAGTTGGATTAGTTTTTGTTTTTTTTACTTGGCGCGACCAGCGTACGCTGGCTGCGTCTGATACACACGGCGGATAACGCGATTAATAACGCGGCAGCTGTCGGCGTGCGTGCAAAACGCAGCTGCGGTGTTTCTATGGAAATGACGGCAAAATTAAAGGAACAAAGCGGCCGGAAATGGCTCACTTTGTTGCATGAGGTAAGAAGCAAAACCTACTGATTTAAACAAAAGTTGGAACATATTCTTGAGTTAAAAACAACAACAACAAAAAAGTGACTGGGGCACAGTTTACTTGAGGAAACGAAACGCGGTGAATGAAACTGGAAATGAGCCACTTGTGAGAGCGAGGACGTCCCTGCATGCACGTCCTGGGTCGGCTACCTGCTAGCTAGCTAGCTGGTTTAAGCGGGTGGTGGGCGGACGGGGAAGATGGAGGCTCGACCGGGGCCAGGAAAACCGCTCAATATGACTAGAAGAGCTGGTAACTTTTCGCGTCATGCATTGGAAAGTGACATGAAAGTACCTTTTTTTTCGGACTTAGAACAAAGCAATGCAGACTGACTAGTTAGTTTAATTTCGATTTAAAGCACAGTAAAGCTGCCGTGTCTGGTGACCTCCAGCCACAAAACAACCTGCTCGAGCAGCCGGGTTGTACGTTTTTCTTTAGCTTGCAATAATTAAAGAAGTCTTACCTTTTTGACAGAGACGGTCCCGTGTGGCCGAGCAAGGTGCTGGTGGTCAAAATAGCTTGGGCGGGAAGTTCCAGGCCATTAAAACCAAAGACCTCCAAATGAGTAAAACTTAGTAACTGCTTCGACTCCACTAATGCAATCTAATCAAATTCTACTCAGTGACTCCTAGCTGATTTTATTCACAGAAATCTAAATAAAATCCAGTTGATAAATAATTCAAAATGGTTGAAATCAGTTCAGTGTGATTCCAAACTGCATCTACCCCTTTTTGTTTTCCATAGCTTGATAAAATGTATTTCTTGCATATAAATTGACACCAATCACAGTTTTTACAGTGTGGTAATTTTCATGCAAATCAAAAAGCAGCCGAGTGACACATCTCAAACTTATAGTATATGTCCACATGTAGGAGGATGGGTTTTTTTTTTTTATTATAATTATTTCTTTGTGAAAACCTTAGTATACGGGGCCCAAGGCAAAGCCAATAACACACAGTTCTTTTACAGACTGACGTCATTTCTGATGTTGAAATAAACTGCACAGAGGACCCGTGTTTATTGGCGAACTGTCGTCTGTAATGTGATAAGTGTTGCCTAACAAAATGATGCACGTGCTGTTTAAGTAACTGTATTTCATCATCATCATCCTCACATCTTCCCCTGCAACTTCCGATTGATCCGACTGGCCTGTCACATCCCACCAAACCAAATCACGCAGCCAGTCAAAGTAGTGCAACGCTTCAAATTATTCGGCTTTTCCTACGCTCACAAGAGACGCCTCAGACTCGCCCCTAGATTCTCAAACAAGGGGAAATGATCTTCTGCACTCAGCTGATGATGACGATGAGTGTCTCGGCACATTAATGTGTTCAGCTGTCCTCGAATAGCCGGATTAGCTGGCATTACGGGCCTGGATACAGTCCACAAGGGGCATAATAAAGTTGCACCACAGATTTACGTGAGAATTCCAGGTGAATTGTAGGGAGGTTAAATCTGACCTCTCCTGTCCTCTCAGATATCCATCAGCAGTAAAGTTCAGTCTGTCAATTTGAGCTCGTTCTATGTTTAGACAGCACTCTGCTGTGATTTGTTTAAATTTGTCTCAAGATCTTGCAGGAGGGAAAGAGACGGCCCACTGGCTGTAATTTTCTCATGCGCGCTCTAGTGGGATGGTATCTGCGAGCTATCAGTTAGGTTGCACACGCCGTCACTAGTCTGTGGTGTCTAAGCAACCAGCATGCCTTCCACATGACTAGTGAGGGAGGGGGGGGTCATTGAATTGTTGCAAATTCCAAAACATTCTGATTGAGACAGTGGATTGTTTTTTAAGTGATCATCAGAGTGACTAAATGTCTTTCTGCATTTGCTGAACACACACATGCTCAAATACAGACACTCGCATGATTGTCACTGATCATTTGTCAAGATCATTGGACAAAACATATTTCATTATGTGTTATTCATACTTGGAACCATGCAGTTCGCATCCTCTCCTGACCACTGGCCATTCTCTTGGCACGTGCGTTCTCGTGATCCTTCGAGGGTGAAGCCTTCATTGCAAGAAAACCGCACGGTAGCTCCTTGTAAGTAGGTGGTGCCCTCCTTCTTCCCGTTATTTGGTGGGGAAAGCCAGCCGCAGGATACCACTACAGAATATGACAACATCTAATATTTAAGTGATCAGCAGTAAAGACGATAAACACTGGAAATTTCAGAATTTTTATACTCCCACCTGGCTTCAGATCATTCACAAGAGAAATGTGACTCTGGAAAGCCACCCTGGTGGCGTTTCCCAGTCTTGGATTTCGACCAACCAGGATGTCGTACCTGTAGTTCAGAAGTAATGAAGTGAATGAGCTGCTGCGGCTACACACCCATTTCAAGTTTCATTTTAGTTTTTTTTTTTTTTGTTTTGTTGTTTTTTTTTTGTTACAAGACATCATAGCAAAATACTTTGGGCTATCAACCAAATGGCGGGGGGGGGTTTGCTTTGGATCTACAGTGGACCAAAGAGTCTCGGGAAAAAACCCAGAACTTCTATGCAGAAAACACAAGGACCCATTCATGACTTTTTATGGGGCGTGGCTTTCTGAATCTTTTGCATATAGTATGTTGAAACTATGACAAGAGGAAATGCTAGCTATGAAGCAGGGTAGTTAGCGGGCAAACTAGCTAGGAGCATGTGTGCCGCTGTGCAGGCGAGTGCCAGTGGCACAGACGGGAGCCTGGCCACATAAACATATTCATAATCTGTGAATACTTAAGGTGCAGAGTTACATCCTAGCTATTTCGAGGCCTTGAACCTCAAAATGTCATTTTGAGGCACAGAGGTGAGTTGCATTAAAGGTTTGATTTGTAAATTCATTTAATAAATTATAAGCCCGGTTCCATTTCAATCATTAAAATCAATCTCACCACATTTCCTCAAATAGTGGCACAGGCCTTTGCGTTCCTGCCACTATTGCCACATTTATTTGAGGAGTAGCGAGTACCAGCCATTGATTGTGGCCTTCATCCTGAATCAGCTGTGTTTGAAAAGCATATTTTCATATACATATTTTCCTTGTTTGCTGATCTGCTTTTGTTTTTTTGGACAGAAACGTTTGGCCATTAGGGGCCGGGCACGACTACTCCCTCCTGCACAGACTACAGCGTGAGAGGAGCACGACATAATGCTCATGGGATGTTTGACAACTCTGCAATGCATTGAAAAGAATCCCCCTCTTGCCGTCCCCACATTTTTTGACATCTTAGCTGTAAATTCCTCCCTCCATTTATGGCACATTTTTAACAGCTGGTGTAGAATGAAAGGTCAGACCTATGGATTTGTGATAATACACTCATCGGGTCTGGTCATCTCTAATGATGATAAGGGGTCATGTGTTCCCAGTCTTACCTGCAGAACTGAGAACCCTCCCCAGAGCATATCTCAGATGCCTGATTGGCAAGTGGATCATCTGGATTCTCAACTGGAGAAAACACTGGAATGAAACTGTGGTCATGTCTTGGAGCGTAGTAATATGTTTCCAAAAGATACTTGGAGTCATAGGTGAACAGAGCGGATGTGTTGGAGATCGCCCCTGTAAGAGAAGAGACGCTGTAAACCATTCGGGTGTGCTGATATTTAAATGAATGTCTTTCTCAAATGCAAATAGCTGCTCTATGAATGAAAACACATAAATGGTGAAATGAAAGGGCTTTGAGTTTGGGTGTCTGTTTAATTCTAATTAACTCATAAATCATGTAATTTCTATCACCAAAACCCCAGCCATGGCCCTCTACTGTGTTATGCCCAATGTTAGCTCTGAATTAAGTCCTTTCACTGCCAACGGAGAGCTGCACATTCAAAAGTAGGTTTGCAACACATGAAAGCATCAAATGAATTTTGAACAACATTCAAATTCCTAAAATTCTTACAGCTCGCCCCGAAGCTAAACAGCTCCTCTGGATCATTGTGATCCACCACAAGTTGACCATTGCTGAGAACAAGGTCGTCTTTGGCGTCGCCGTTCATGTTTCCCAACAGTCCCTCAGTGGAGTTGTTGAATTCCTCTGGCAGGAGCAGAGTAGTTGTCATAGTTCCCTCTCTGAGTCGCAGCTCCACTGAGGCGCCACTGGGGAACATCACAGTCACGTTCGTCAAGGCGGGAGAAAACACAAACACACCTAGAAGAGAGAGATTGGGTGAGAATAAAGGCGGTTCTAGTGGGTTTTAGTGGGATCGTATCAAGAACTTGCTTAAAATGATCTGAAAATGTAGCCCTATTTGGTAACCTGCAAAATATTCCAAACAATGGAGTTAAAAAGTGCAATATTTGCCAAACAAAAACAGTGAAGTAGAAGTATTAAGTACTCGACTCAAGTTAAACCATCTCAAAATTACTTATCGAGTAAATGTACTTAAATGCCACCACTGCCTACATTCTGCCTGTGCTGTTTTGTTTGTGATGGTCACATAGCTCCATCAATATGAAGCCGTAAGCTTAAGTTAAACCAGTCTCCTTCCACTTTGCCATTAGCAAACCGTCGTTCATTTAACCATGAATACGACGAGTATTTGAAAGCAGGGTTTGGGTGCTTTGCCCGCTATTTTAGTCTCACCAGTCAGGTCCATCCAGGTCTGCTCAGTAAAAGACAGAGCTTTCTGGTTCTGCAGCACCTCCAGTCCACCGTGGTCACTGGCCAGCCGCACCTCAATGACATCTGAGGAGGCCTCTCTCATGGCGACCGCTGACAGCTTTGTTGCATTTATGGTCACTGTGAGCAGGACAATAAAATCCGGGAAGCAGATAGCATGATGATTTGTTGTAAGAGGTCATCATAGTAATAGCTGCATGTGCACTATGTAGAGATGTTTGCAGTCTTTTGGTGAAGCGTTTTTTGCACATTGCTGCCATGAAAGACTTAAAGATCTTTGAATGCCATCAGTAGCCCACCGTCCACGGGTTCCGTTCGGCCCTGGACCGTCAGTCGTGTCTTTGCGGACGTCACCAAACTGTACTCCCCTTTGCCATTGAAGGAGTAGCTGGCGCCATCGAATGTTATGAAGTGCGGATCTCCAAACACCACAGCTGCAGTGATGTGAATGAAAACTGTTTGAAAACGAAAACGAAAAACTCCCTTGAAGCATCGAGCTTGTATAATAGATGAGCTACACACCTGAGCCGGGTGGCTCGTAGCGCCGGCAGTCGCTGGAGGGCCGATGTTTGAAGTAGTAGTGGCAGTTGTCAGACCACAGGCAGCAGTAGTAGAAGCTCAGGACGTCGTAGACCCAGTGGGACTGTCCAGGAACTCGAGGGGGTCTCCTGTAAGGGGGTGAGCCCCAGTCGTGCGCTCGGTCCGGCGTGCTCCCCCCGATCGAGTCTGCTGTCAGGATCTGAGCACCTGTGCTGTCGTAGCAACACTGCTGCCCTGCTCCATACATAGGACTGGTGATTGGAAACATTGTCAGTCAGAACACTGAGCCAAAAAATACAACACAAATTTAACAACGAGTACATGTTTAAATCTCCAATATGGTTGTTACCAGTTGGAAAAAAATAATCAGTCTTCATCGACTCCAAAGAGATCATCAATCTGCGTAGCGTAGGTTGCACCAGTCGCACTCATCTTTTTTTTTTTTTTTAATATTGTACTTATATTTTGAAATTATGTCCTCTCATGGCTGGATAGCGCGCCGTTAATTTGGAGACGTGCAGGTGCCTTGATCTACAGTGATATACATGGCTGATGCAGACAGTAGCCAGATTGTCACATGCAGCATGCAGGGACAGTATTTACTACTACTAAATAAGTTTAGCTTGATGTAGTGTGGGCGTTACAATGATGTTCAAGAAATATAGATATTCAAAAGCAGTTAAAAGATCACAAAGTGTAGTAAAAGAACAAAAACATGACCAATCCGCAAGCAGCAGTGTTGTATGAGCAAATATTCATGACATATGCTGCATAAATGATTGAGGGCAGGTATACAGTATAGGAAACACCTTGATTTTTGTTTTGTTTATAGACAGTGAGGATATCGTATTTATACTGTCACGGATTAATAAACTTTGCCACCTAAACTTCCCAGATTACAACTAAACATTGTGATATAATAGGATATTGCATGGAGATGTTTATGCTCCATTGCTAATGATGCATTTTCAAAACGCCCAACCTTTCCAGCATGTTAAGAACTCACCTGGCTTGTATGGCCCTCACACAGTGAACGCTCCCAGGGTGGTAAGTGCACACACTCCCTTTCTCAATATCGCAGCCATAATCAGTCTGATAAAAGAGATACAAAGTCTGTAACCATAAAGCCTTTGCGATTCCCACAAGACGGCAGTCGCTGAGCAAACACTTTGAATCTTTATCAATCCATGAGCTGCACGCATGCAGTTTAAACACTGTATGTTTGACTCACCAACTTTAAAATGATCAATAGCTTTACCTAACCCTTTTACATTTGTGAGATAAAAGACAAAAACGGCAATGTTCAAACATGATAGGGAAAGACCTTTGTGAACTTGATAAGAAGTGACTGTTAGCAAAAGACAGCGCTGCCCCAAACCGTAAACACATCTGTGCTAAGCTAATGTTTGCATCTTTGATGTACAATACAATACGAGGTGTGTACTACTGTTTACAGGCTTGGATACCAGCCAAGATTGTTCCTCTTTTGGCCCACACACACACACAAAAATGTAAAAACAACTTTCAAGATTGCCAAGATTACAGTTCCTT
>CAAKHG010028340.1:48533-61870 GCA_901007715.1 Dactylopterus volitans
TGACCCAAAAATTAAAAAAAAAAAAATCTTTTTTTTTTTTTTTTTTTTTTTTTTTTAAATCCAGAAGTAGTTAAACTGATTACCAGATGCTTAAATACTGGATATCAAATACTGGGTATGTCTTACTTTCGAATGTGCCAGGTAAAATAAGCAGCAATGCACTTTAATTACAATACTATGAAAGAGAGGCCAGTATTATGCTTCAGTAGTTTGGCGCTCATCACTGCCAAGTTGACCTATCACCAATCCGACTACCTGACACTCACGGATCCAGTAAAGCGAGCTGCTGCTTTTCTGGCCCAGCAGAAATTTACTGCCAAACGTCATAATAAATCACATCTTAAAATCTACATAATACCATTCCACTGTTTACAGAGGCAAAAAAAAGAGACATCACCTACCCTGAAGGTCCCTGATGTGCGCGCCGCTGTACCTTTTTCTGAACTAAACATCTGGCTTTACTTGAGAGGAAAGGGCAGTGGTGTGACAGGAAATACTGATAGATTGCAGACTCTACTTCCTTCAATAGGAAACCATTAATACTGTAACAAAGGAAGTAAATCTAAGTCTTAAAAATGTGTTTGTGTGTGCTGCAACAAAATCATTCCTACGATTCTCAAATCCGAACCAATTCCAAAATCAGGTAAAGCAACAACCAGCTTTCCCAAGCACTCGTCCTGCTGTTAGTGCGCTGTTTGTTAGGCGCAGAGCGGCCGGGCAGAGATTTTCTGACCACTGCTGAACACAAAGCAGTTGGCGAAACAACTTTCAGACCACGGATGATCTCGCTAAAGCACAGAGTTCTCGCGGCAGCATCGCGACAAGACGTAAACTCTACAGCGCCGGCGACCCTTTGGACGTGACGCGTAAAAGTTAACGCGCTTGTGTCCGAAATGAACAACTGCAGCAAACGTCAAGGTTTGATGGCAGGCAGCAGCGGGACAGGAAAACCTATCTGACCTGGAGACCATCACCTGAGAGGGCACTCCATTGTCCCTGTCTATCCAGTACGGCGCAGCATCCGGTTACACAGTCACAAAGTGGCAGTTAGGCTCGTGAAAGAGATAGCGCTCCTCGTGGGCCATTGACTGACGCCACACATCGCCCAGGGTAGCACACATTTAAGGGGCTCCAGGCGTCTAGAGAAACCCGACCTCCATCACACCAGTGAAACACATCACCTTTCTCCCTAACACAAAATGATGTAAAGTGTCGATCGGCGGAGTCTTGAAGAAAAACTGGTAACATTCAAGTGAAGGCGGCCAGCAAAACTCAACAAAAAAAAAACAGCTTTGAAATCGAGCGGGATGATGGGAACCATCGTCGTCAGTGCTGAACAATCATTATTACCAAAGAGGCAGAAATCGTGTTCACGGTTGGGATAATGTCAGTCAAGTCGCATTCAGTTACATTATGTTAACATCAGCTAGCATGATGTTAACCCGCTAACCTGCCATTTGACGAGTCCACCCATGGAGCTACTGCAACTAGCATGATGTCATGAATTCAGTTGACGGGGGTTTTTTTGGTTGACACAGTCATGCTAAAAATAACTTTGAGTGTGTTGTTATTACATCACTGTATGCACGAGCTACTTATTATGGTAACACGTTACAGTAAGCCTGACCAACATTTGAATAGACCGTATTTCTACAGGATTACTGTACACTACAAATTGGCTAGTTGTGCTTTGTAGCAGAAAACAACAGCATATTACAACATATTACATAATACAGCAAATATACTGTCACTATGGATGGAATGATTTTTCTAGATTTGAACATACATTTGGGAAAATATGAGTACATAACTGAGCAAAATCCATGACATAGTTCTAGTCATTTCTTTTTAGACATTTTAAGACAGAAATGTTATTAAATCTTTGACATCCCAACTATATTGAGAGCATTTTAACGTTTCTTGCTTTGGCACCTTTTGGCTGCAGTCAACCAAAACTTTAAGCTAAAAACAAACCCTCAGTTTTCACACCTACTGTCAAAAGTTATGGCATAAAAACACTGTGCCATCGGAATGATTTTAAATTTGTTGCGATCCAGTCACATGAAATGCTATGACACAGCTGCAGATACACACAGACACTTTGTGTACAGTAGTTACCTCCTTCAGTTCCAAAGCCATGTGTGTCATGGTTGAATCAGTCGTGTGTGCTGAACCTTATTAATCCAGAAAAATTCTGAACCACTATCGCTGGGTTTTCTCAGACAGACATCGCTCAGAATTGCCTTTTCAGTGGCCGAGAAGTTCCCCCATGGTGGAGCCTCTCTAGGTCAGCAAAGATATTTCGCCAATAATCTGCCTTCGTCTTCTCTCTTGCTCATCGGGTTCTAACTCTTATGCTGACTCGGAGTACCACAGCCTGGGATGGCGAGGTTGAGGAGGAAGAGGAGGAGGAGGATGGTCCTGCCGCGTCCTGCTCGGCTGGTGTCCCTGCATTGTGGGTAATGAGGCTGTAATGAGCTATGTGGCTCTGGAGGCACTGCGCTGGTTAAACATTCATGGAGCCCAGGCAGCCAGCATTCATTCAGCGCTTCACCTGAGTGTTGGACAGCTACAATATGTGTTTGAGGAAGAGTGTGTGTGTGTGTGTGTGCGTGCGTGTGTGTGAGTGTGTGTGCGCAAGTGCAGTATGTAATACAAGGATGTAGAAACTCTATCCTCCCAGAGACCCGTCCCCAGCCTCGTCCCCACAAAATTAAAGCACAGGTATTCAATTACTGATCTTTGATTAGGCAGATGCATTTCAAACTAATTACTAACTGCTCACCAGAACCAGAACGATTGGCATTAATCTGTTGGAGATTCTTTCCATCTCGAGCAGTGGCCAATGTAAACCAATCAATACTCCTATAATCACAGTCAATTTTGCTGGCTCTAAAAAAAAAGTATCTCAGAATATGTAGCTCGATAACATTCCAAACGAAAATTGAAGCAAATGATACTGATCCTCAGAAGATCTTTTTTTTTTTTTCAGGACATGTTACTCTTCTGATAAAAAATGACATCTATTTCTTGCGGTTCAACTGGTCAAGTTGTGATAGGCCAGCGGACAGCGTGACGTTGGCCTCTCATTCTGTCTGTTTAAAATTTAACACTGTGCTTCCTGTACACATCAACAAAGGCATCTTACGTTACTGTCTGATGAGAGGCCAAAACACCGGGAGAGAGAGGAGAGTATGGAAAAAATAAAACATCACTGACATAATGTGATCCACTGTGCAAATTCCGATTGATTTGGTATGTTCATTCTTTCTTGTTCTCTGGATAAAGCGCCCAGTAAAAAACATGCACACAACGCTCACCATGCCCAGACAAACCTCACTGGCGTCTACTGTTAAGCGTATTATCATTTAGTTCAATTCATGTGTCACAGAATTTATTATTTGCACCTGGACCTTCCGCACATACGCACGCACACACATACACACACACACACACAGGCACTCACGAGTTCAGAAGGAAGGAGGTTTATGACAAATGGTCTTTTGAAACGTGTCTTTATTTTTCGTAATATGTCATCTGCTGTGCAACACGTGGCTTGGCAGAACTGAAAGCATTATAAAACGCTCGGCATCTTTATGAAATTAAGTGATTTGGCAAACAATAGACCATCTCTGAAGTCTGAGATAACACCGAAAAGAACCGTTTGTGCGACAGGACGATATATTGCGATCTGAAACGGTGTCGATTGAGCTTAGTGTCACAGAGTTCATAATATTATGTATTTTTGTGTGACTTTGACTTTGACACAAGCTTGAACTGGAATTGTGCTGTTTGCACAGGCAGCCATGTGACTATTTGATTAGCTACTGTCAATGACATCTGCAGAGTAGAATTACTGTACTGGTTTCCATTTAACCCAATTCAAATTCATTACACACCCAAACATTACTCAAAGCATGAATGAACCGCCAGGCAATGCCTAGTATGTATGTAGGGGCTGGTTTGGATGGTTTTTGAAGCTGAAGTTGGCTTGGCTGCGGAAGTTTATAACGTTGTTTGTTTGTTTGTTTGTTTGTTTGCTTGCTTGCTTGCTTGCTTGCTTGTTTGTTTGTCATTCAGAGTAAACATCTCTGTGGTCACTTGACTAATTGTTTTTGCGCCTTTTTTATTTTTATTTTTTTTCGATCCCCTTGAGCTACAGCCTATAGCTACCACCATTCCTCCTGGGATCCAACAAAGAAAATCATTTATACATAAAATCACAAAGAAATCATGCAATAAATACATCACATTGCACATATATAACACCTATATATAACATACATCACTTATAATAATGTATAACAAAACATATACAGTACACATAATAATTTAATAACATAACATTAACATATTATGTAATATATAACCCATCATATATGTGTACAGTACATATGTCTTCACACACTTTATGTATAACCATATATGCATACATCTATGACATATATAATATATATGTCCATATACAGTATATTCACATATATATCTATTTACACATTTAAATATGTGCACATGGGGGCGGCATGGCTCAGTCGGTAGAGTGACCATCTCGGAACCAGAAGGTTCCTGGTCCGATCTTCATCTCTGGCAGAGACTGTTTCGAAGTGTCCTTGAGCAAGATACTGAACACCCTGATTGCTCCTGGTGGGCAGGTCGGCGCCTTGCATGGCAGCCGCCGCCATCAGGGTATGAACGTGTGTGTGAATGGGTGAATGAGGCCATGTAGTGTAAAGCACTTTGAGTACCGTCAAGGTAGAAAAGCGCTAAATAAATGCAAGTCCATTCACCAGTCCACTTACACATCCACACGCACATGTACAGCTGTCTACATATATATAAACACCCACATTACGTTTAATTCTTGTACTTAGTGTGTTTAATAGAAGCTGCCTTAATAATCGTTTAAACTGAATTATACTATTTGTTTTAGATATGCAATTTGATCATCGATTCCACTCATACATTCCTACATGTACAACTGTTCTTTAATGCCTGCTTTTTCATCTCAGCCACCAATAAATTAATTGGCAAATATTTAAAGAACCTCTGTTTCTTTTTTTACTTTGACGTACATATGGTGCAGTACTTCTATCTCATGGAATTGGTAAGTTTGAAATCCCCTCCTGAGTAGTTTTTGCTTCGTGTGTACTAACTCCTCCCATCACCCCCTAACGGTTGACGCAAACTAATGAGCGCACCTGCACCAGCAGGTTCGACAACAGCAGCGGCGGTGGGTGTGTGCTGGAGGCTACAGATCTCTCAGGCTCTCAAATGGATAGCAGGGGCAGAACCGCTACAGTCACTTACAAACGTTGGAAAAGTCCTGAATGGAGGTAAGAAGAGCATGCTTTTGTAATTGTCCTTCAGATGTTTATATTGTTTAAAAAAAAAAAAAAAAAGATGCTGCAGGAAAGATCCCCTACGGTGTCTTTGTACACCATATGGGGTGCGGTATCTCACACTCTTGAACAAAATCATTTTTCTTTTCATTCCTTGATTTCCCTCTTCTGGTGTGTTGGCATGAAGAGGTGATTCAGCCTTTGAGCACCATAGCGATGAAGTTCAAGGTGCAGATATTGAGATCCACACTGCCACCAAAGGCAGAGAAGGGCCTGCGTCCACATTTCAGTGTCCTGAAACCGAGGGTTTGTACACAACTTGGCTATTTTTTTTTTGTTTTGTTTCATCTCTGAGCTGAATTTGGACATGTGGCAAGAATGCACTCGAATGGCCTCAAATACATTGTGAAAATTAGAGTTTGTGCCGCTTTGTGTCTTTTTGAGAGGAACATGTGGAACATGTGGAACGGGTATGTTGTGGCAGGTATCTTGTCTAGAGAGACAGGGACTGATCTGAAGTCAGCTGACAACACCTTCATTTGATTAAATCTAATTGCCTTTTTTCCATGCGAAACAAACCTGTCATCAGCTCTCAACGCAAGTATTTATTTAGCGGCCATGTTTCACATGTTTGTGAATGTGAGTCTTTTTTTAGATGTGACTTGCTTGTCCCTTACAGAAACCTTTACTCTAAATGAAGCGCTGGATGCGCTAGGTTTTGGGAAGTTCCAATGGAAAGTCTCTTTTCTCATTGGTTTTTCATGGGTAAGGAAATCTCAAAACATGTGTAAAGGTCCTGACTTTGACTTACAAGTAATTTGCAATTGTCAGTTCGAACGCTCTGCTTGTGATTGCAGGTGGCGGACGCCATGGAAATGATGATTCTCAGCATCTTGGGCCGCCAGCTGCACTGCGAGTGGAGGTTGCCCAGCTATCAAGTTGCTCTCATAACATCAGTAATGTCATTCCTGGTCTTCTCAGAGCCACTTTTAAGCCACACTGCAAATGTTGAAACTTGGCAACAACAAAAAATTTTTTTTTGTTTGCTTTTCGCTTCAGGTGGTGTTTATTGGAATGGGAATAAGTTCATCTTTATGGGGGAATATGGCTGACAAGTACGGCAGAAAAGTTGTGAGTCTTACAGCAAGGTTTTATTATACTTAAATTGAATAGAAATAACAGGCGCATGAGCGGTAAAAACAAAAGAGTAAAAAAAAACAAAGTGATTGTGCAGGAAAGGCAAGTAACCCTGAAGGGGCTGTAGTAAAACCTCCCCTCAAGGATTTACAACTGTCAGCAAATATTTCTCTCTTTAAAGGGGCTATTTTGAAACTAAGTAATACCTAAAGAAATACTCGTTAGTGAAAGAAAAAAAAAAAGGCATGAGCACGTACCGAGCACATCAACTATAGCACACATGTTTTCATATAAGACTTAAATAGTGACAATAAAGGGCAGGTTTTAACAAAGTAAGGAGGGTTTTTCCAATGTACTGGATCTCTGTATTTGATATATTGTAGAGAACTGCATGAAAATAGGGGCGATGTACAGTATATGCCCATATCGATGTCTGTGGAAGATGATGTTCTGACACTTGCGCAAGATATTTCAAAACTTTGAAAACGCAAGGTAAAGTCGAAACTGGACAATAATTGGAGAAAAGGCTGTTACACCCATGCTTAAATGAAGGGATGACCCACTTTTAGGTCTTTTGGAGAGTTTTTAGAGAAACTGAGAAGATTTCACGTGTGAATCAAATTATTCATTCTATATATGTTTTATTATACACAGATGCTGATATTTTGCATGTGCTGGACACTGCACTACAGCCTGCTGAGTGCCTTCGCTCCATCGTACAGTTGGATCTTGGGCCTGCGAGGCCTCGTGGGCTTTGGCATCGGCGGAGGTCCTCAGTCGTGAGTCCACGGCTTCCTGCGCAGAGGGCTGCTGTATATGTGGCATTAACACTTGTTAAATCTGTCACATGGAACCACACAATTTAACAAATGTCCCGTCTCTTTTTAGCGTGACAATGTACTCAGAATTCCTCCCATCCAAGTCAAGAGGCAGCTGCGTCATTCTGATTGCGGTACTATGGCAGCTGATGTTAACGCATCATCCTCACTGTATTTCACAATTTGATATTAATCATCAACCTCATCAGTTTTCAATCGGTTTGTGAACATCAGTCATTCTGGGCTATTGGTGCTGTGTCTGAGGTGCTCCTGGCCCTGTTGGTCATGCCCACTCTTGGCTGGCGGTGGCTGCTTGTCCTGTCTGCTCTACCGATGGCAATCTTTGTTTGCTTTTGCTTCGTAAGTATGCGAGTGATTACATCAGATCCACGCGATAAAACCAGCTGTAGTCAAACACGAAATTATGTGTTCCACAGTGGCTGCCTGAAAGTCCTCGTTTTGACATGCTGACAGGGAAAAGAGAAAAAGTCATGGCAACGTTATCATTCATTGCCAAAGAGAATGGCAAAGCCATACCTCGAGGGAGGATGATCAACTATAAACGGGTGATTTGAAGCATATATAAGTCTGTGTTTGTTCACTCAGATGTACATGTCCAAGACAAATAAGTCATCGACTGTGTCATTTTCATATCACAGAATGATGCCGGCCGGATCAAAGACCTTTTTTCTCCTCAGTATATCAAGAGTACACTTCTCTTGTGGTTTATATGGTAATTCTTTTTAATTTCCCTCTTTCCATTTTCATTTTCACTAGCATACTTTAATCAGACATTTAAAATCCAGCGTGCCCTCTGAAACTCAGATTCACTGCATGGACCATTTAATCACAATGGAAACAGTTAGGATGATTTTATTACCAAATTTTGAGAAATCTGCAGCCTATGTTGAAAAATGGGCAGTGCAATTTATTGACAAGCATTTAATTTGTCTGGCATTTATTAAATTGGTTGGTCTATGATCACCCTCGGTCTATCTAATGCAACACACCGGCACACTCGCAGCCGCCATGCCGTTTCTGACAGTCCTGTAGACCTCAATAGAGCCTTGGAGAGAAACTCCCTGCAGCTCACCTATGTGGGCAAACACTTGACTCTCTTCCTCTCATGCTCCTCCTCCCTTCGGTCTTATTAGCATAATTCCCACTCTGGATGATTGACAGCATCCCCATATCTGGCCTGAGAGAGGTTAGATGGGCATGGGAGGACGTCAGGAGCTGACAGGAGCTGGAGCTGCAAGGGTTGAGGCTCAGTCTGCCAAAGTAACGGTCGCGTTTAAAGTGGTTGTCCACAGGCCTGCTGACCCTCTGGAACCTCCTAGCATACCAGCAAAAGCATTGCTGAGTAGCATAACCATGGAACTCCGGGTTGGGACTGATGGTTTTTAAGATGGCTCTTTAGCAGCTGGATTAAGAACGTTGCAAACATGGAGGGTGGACTGATTTCAGAGCCTTGTCACTCATTTACATTGAATGCAAATGTGACTCTCTTAGTCCATTCCAGATTAGCTATAACATTTTGGACATGTGAAGACATCTAATGTAACAAAAATTATTCTGAGATTGACATTTGCAATCTGTACATGATGGGCACACAATGCACAATGAATAAAAGTCTAAGCTGTTGGTCGGGGCCCACAGCAGAGATTTGCCCCTGGTCCTCTTACTGGATTGATTCCCCCAGGTATTTAATGCTTTATATTCAAGTCCAAAACACATTTTATAGATCACTGTACTGTTCTTCTATCTGCAGGTTTTCAAATGCCTTTTCATATTTCGGGATGATCCTGTTGACGGCTGAGCTGTTCCAAAATGAAAATTCGAGCGGGGGTAAGTTACACTGGGCTCTTTCTGACTGGGTGTCTTTCATTAAGTTAAATCAAAATACCAAAATAAGAATTCCTTCCTCCCCGACAGCGACCCAAGTTACCAAGTTGGAACCAAGCTGTAGTCTGGAATGTAAATATCTGACATCAGCTGACTACAAAGACCTTTTATGGACGACGCTAGCTGAATTTCCAGGTGAACCCCCTCTGCGGTGTGTGTGATTGGAAATTTAAGCTAAAACAATCATGTTTTGCTGTTATTAATGACAGATAAGCAAATTTAACAGGAGACACTGTCATAGTTATCATCATCTGTCCATCATAACAAAAGCTGAAAACAACACAGACATGACTTCAGTTAGAAATAAAGAACTTGTGGACTGTCACAGCACTAGTATATTCCTTCAATCTGAGCAAGTTTTACAAGCATTAATCTAGTTATTGCATTTGTTAAAATGCATCACCATCTATGTTAAATTTCTATTTACATTTTCAACTTTCTTGAAAAAAAATGTTTTGAGTTCTTTTCGCTTTGCAGATATAAGCTAACATACCAACCATAACAAGCTAATGCATGAAGATAAAAGATAATATATCATCCAGAACAAGCTAACATATGTGGATATCAGCTAACGTGCCGCCCAGTACATGCTAACACATGACGATAAAAGCAAACGTGTCACCCAAGACAAGCTAATACATATGAATACAAGTTAGCATACCACCCTGGACAAGCTAACACGTGGAGATGAAAGCTGACATATCACCCAGGATAGGCTAACACATGACAGAAAAAGCAAACATGTCACCCAGGACAAACTAATAGGTGTGTATAAGCTAACCAGGACAAGCTAACACAAGCATATGAAGATAAAAAGCTGATATACTACCCTGGGCAAGGTAAAACAAAAATAAGCTAACATACTGTATCACCTTGGCCAAGCTCAATAACAAGCTCGCCTAATTTATGTCATCACCCAACATAGCACCTGAGGGGTATAAGCTTATCTTTGCAGATTACCTTATATCAATAAGTGTTTTTATATATTTTTTGGTGGGTTTAGAGGATTTAGAAGATGATGAGCTACCCAATTATGTTGTACAACAGACACTTCGCTGTTGAATTGTGATACAATGGAGGGCATTTTTACTTTCAATTACAGCCTTTGAATTGCAAGTTTACTGTTGTTTCATGTTCGTTTCAGGTCTTTTAGTCATAATTGTGCTTGTCGACCGCATTGGCAGGAAGAAAAGCATGGCACTGTGTTTCTTCTTGTTTTCTCTGTTCATTCTGCCCATATACGCTTCGATTGAGAGGTAAAATTTTGTGCGTTATTTTGCCATAATGGGTATAAAATCCACTGAATTAGTCTGTCAAAAAACATGATCGCTGTGGCTCTCCTCTTGCTAATCCAGGTTGGCTCTTACAATCATCATCTTCATTGCCAGAGCCTTCATCTCTGGAGGATACCAAGCAGCTTTTGTTTACACACCAGAGGTAGGTTGATAAACAGCCGTTACCAGTTTAACTTTTAATGTGTTTGTGTTGATAAAAATGATCCCCCTGTTTTGTTTTGTTTTGTTTTGTTTTTTCTTTTTATCAGGTATTCCCCACTGAAACAAGAGCCTTAGCAATTGGAACATGTAGCGCAATGTCCAGGCTGGGAGCCCTGTTAACTCCTTTTGTGGCACAGGTATGCAGCTGGGCATCATTCTGTTGGTAGTTTACTAAAGACACTTAAAACACACACACACACACACACGCACACACACCTGAGAACAATGACCCTGCCCCACTGATGCTGATGGTGAACTCCCTCCAAACCACTACAGTTCACAACTTTCCTTTGTGGTGGGAACATCTGCATGAGTGTGGATACCAAATCTAGACATTTTTCAAAACTTAGTTACTTACTGGGCAGCAATGTTTGCTGAGCTCCACAGTATGAAAGCAATCGGGCAATGAACAAAAACATGAGGATCGTTTTGTCGATTCAGGCTGAGGGCTAATGATTATTGGGAGGGAGCAGAAAGAACTGGAATTTATCATAAAACTCCTCTCGAAAAGTAGCTATAGAGCAGACAACCGTATTCAAATATTTACTTTTAATGTATTTACTTTCATCTAACTTTAACACATTTTATTCGTACATATTGTGGTTTTTATTCAAAGGCAATTTTCCACATTATTATTCATGTTCTGGGGACCAGAGTGACTGGGCAGAAAGAGATGGAAAAAAAGAGGGAAAAGTGGAGGGAATTGTGAAAAAAAAGAGCTTAAACCCTCATGATGCATTCAAACCCAAATGAACAATGCAGTGTCCTTTCAAGCATTATCAGATTCAGTATTTGGAATATTCTTAAATTTATGCATTTAATTTAAAATTTAACCGCCAGCAGGTACAGATTTATTTTTTATTTTATGATTTTATTTTTATTTTATTTTTTATTCCATCAGTCCAGAAGCAGAAATTCTGGATTGGAACTAAATACATCAGAGAAGTCAACATTATGAAACTGATCACAAATGCTGCTTTTCCACTACGTAGTAGCGGCGTTACTCCATTCTTCTCGGCTTTTCTAGGGGTCATTTTCGTTTAGAAGTTAGCACCGCCTCAGTGTTACTGGTCGTCATGGCAACACCTAGCAAAGCTGCTGTCACGCCATCTTCAACGCAACATAGAAATGCAATGCCTGATCTTTCTGGTTACCATTTTTTGAAGCAAAAAAATAAACAAACTAAAACTGCGGCTACTACAATCATTTTTTTTTGTTTAAAAATGGCAGCCATGCGTTCACGCTCTTCAGGGCTGTGACGATTCTCTCTGACCAATCAGTGCGCCGCATGGTTTTCATGTCGCCTTGTAGTACGTCATAGTTCCTCATGGTACCTGGTTGGCCTTTTTTTGGAACACCAGGAGAACGGGTAGTAAAAAAAAGTAGTAACTCGGCGCTTTAGGATTCCGGGATCTTTAGAGTTTAGATGTGATTTTAGATGTAAAGACAGTTTTCAGCGCTACATCACACCCGTTCTGTATGTTTTGCTGTACGTTGGCTCTGGCTAGCCCCTCACTTCCTTTGTTTTGATCCAAGGTGATGCTCAGGATGTCCATGGGTTTGACACTGTCCATATACTGTGGCTTCTCTCTGCTGGGCGGCATCGCGTCGTTGATCCTGCCCATTGAGACGCTGGGCAGGGGTTTGCAGGAGTCCAGTATTCACCAGTAGTTGATCCCAACAACCATACATTCAGATAATATCATGGCAGACTCCTCACACAGGCCTTTGGACCATCAACCAGGATGAAAATGTAAAAGAATATATTTTGGCACCTCCCAAGCTGCTGCAGATGCGCTCTTAGATGGTGGACTGTATCATTTGAGCAATGGTGGGTGACTAACAGCAGGGGACAATCTCATTACAGGCAGAGGGGGATGATTAAGGCTACTGGCCATGTCTAATGAGACTGGCGGCGCACTCACGCTTGGACTGGTGTCCCTCCATTTTTGTTTGTTCACCCTTTAGTCTCCACGTAGGCCACGAGAAGCAAAAAAAAAAAAAAATGATGATGCACTGTGCAGCCTCTGACTCATCTAAGCCCCGCGCTCAAGTTACTGACACATTTATTGTATTAGGAGTGTTGAATTCAACCTTTTTTTCTTTTTTTTTACACTTGACGTACATTTATATGTGAAGCTTTGGTCAATTAAAGTCGTTTGAGTGGTATTCAGTTTGAATCTCCATCCACTCATTCGCCCGGTCACATGTATGTTTGGCTGCTGTTGTAGCGGTGCATATATATATATACATATATATATTTAGTATATATAAATAAATATATAAATATATATATATATACACATCGTGTCGCGGCATTTCATAACATGCGCAGAATGTTATTTCATCAACATTTGTATTATGCGAGTACCTAGTCTGGCCAGGCACCTTGACAACATTGGCCCAATGACAGCGCACACGCAAACTAGGACAGCCAATCACAGGCATCCGGCGGAGCTGCATGTCATTTCTGCACCGCTTGAAGCCCGCACAGTGTTTTGTTTGTCTGCGCCGCACCGACGATGCCACCGCGGGGTCCACCGGCGCGGCGCGAACGGAGGAAACCTCTCGTGACTTCCCGCTCAAGAGGACGCGCGTAACCGGGGGAAGGGACCCCCCCCCCCCCAAAAAAAAAACACCCA
>CAAKHG010028341.1:0-22292 GCA_901007715.1 Dactylopterus volitans
CGGATTCGATTCAGACGGAGAAGTCTGCACTCTGCGCTGAAAAGTAGGTTTTTTATATATATATATTAAGTTCTACCACAAAGAGAAGCCACACAATCAAGCTCGAGACATGGATAATAGCATGTTCCAGGTTCTCGCGTCCCCCCTTTGTGATCCTGCAGTTCCTACTGGCCGGCCCCCTCCCTGGGGTTTCCCATTATTCTCCTCTATATGAATTGTCACCGATTTCTGCGAATTTTAACACATCAGATGTTTTGGGGTTTTTTTTAACTCGTCAAATGAGGCTCTGGCACAGCTGCAAGGGTGACCTTTTTAACAGAGAATTCCTGTTTCCCTTTACAGTGTATTGTAAATTCCGGTATCACTACATCCGACCTATATCCTTTCAACCCAAGCTTATTTAGCCAATCAGCCCCCGATACTCTACGTACTATTGTGTTCCTATTGAACCACACGAAATTCTCAATTATGTTTTAGGTGGGGCATGTTTGGTTTGCGCGTGCATCGGGTCGTTTTGAAACGTGTTTCTGTGATGAAGAACGACCCCCGGACGCAACAGTTTAATCATGTTTCAGGGGTTATTGTGGTAAATTTTCCTGACGGCAACAGCAGCAGCATGGATGCGGTCCAGTGACGAGATGAGAAGTCACCCGCGGGTGTGGAAACTGTTGCGCGCTCGTGCTCGTTTGTCTTCCTGCAAAGTCGGACGCGGGCTTCAGTCGGTCAGCGACCTTCTTCGTAAAAGATTTACCACTATGGAAAAAAAAAAAAGGAGATTAAAAAAAATTCCCTCGGCAGATTTTCGCATGAGCAAAAAAAAACAAAAAAAAACAACATTGCGCGAATTCAGTAGGCTCATATGTGAACATCTTTTTTTTTTTTTTTAGGAGACAGCTGAATCGCCATGCTGCTTTCTTGTAATTTATTCAGACTAAATGTCATTACACACTTTAATTAAATCCCTCCTGATTGAATTCACTTGCGTGTAGGTACATGGTTTATTCTTAATTCTATTTTGCTTTGGTAAGGGATGATAAATGAGATGAATTAGTCAAAGTGCCGTTAAAAAAAAAAAAAAAAAAGAAAGAAAGTGAAATAAAAAAACAGAACAGAATATTCCCACCGGTTCAACTGACTGTTGCACGTGGCGTGGACGGGTCGAGCTTCCCGCGTTGTTATTACCAGCATATTAAAAAAAGAGGAAACCTGATGGTCTGGAACTTGAAACTGGAGATTTCCAATGGAAGTTTAATGGGCAGAGACCCTGAGGAGGGGACGCAGGCCGATGGAACACCGGAAGGATGTTTGCATTAAAAATGGGACACGCTTGTTTTGTTGTTTTTTTTTTAAAGAATTGATCTTTTAAGTTATTGGCAATTCATTAATCTATTAATAAACCAGTCTGCTCTGGTCCGCGGCATCTCCACGTATGGAGCGGCCCGTCGTGATTGGCTAACCCATCTCCGGCTCCTCTTCTGCTGGATATTTTGAACGGTAACTGCTTACGGTCCAGGAATGAGACGGCACCACTCACAGTCGTATCTTTCGCATCTCTGTCACGTTGGCCCTTTTTTTTTTTTTTTTTTTTTTTTTTTTTGTTTCCTGTCCCCGCTGCGCCGCCCCTTTAAGAGATGACGCGGCATGGAAAAGTCAAAATTAGGCATCAATAGCAGGAAAGCGGAGCGACGCGGCTCGGCGCCCCCTTGGGGGATTAAGAAGCAAAGATGGGAAGAAATGAAATAAAATATCTCTCAATAGCAAACAGAGTGGCCAAAAAAAAAAAAAAAAAGATACTGGATCAGTCTCAAAATGTAACGTCTCCCTTCTTGGCCCGTCAAGCTAAAATCAATCTGACAGGCGGTGACGGACAAAACAAACAGCACCAAAATAAAAACCTCCTTAGCGGATGTAATCGAACCGCCAGCGACGGCTCCGGGGGCAGCGTGGTGACATCACCGGGCTCCACGTGGGGGTGGCAGGACTCCAGCTCGCCGCCCGGAGGAGGACGCGGCGCAACCGCGGGCGCGCTCGCAGGCAGCCGCGCACAACCAGCCCCAAGATTTCCCCGGCAAAAGACCAGAGTAAGCACATTTGTGTTATTTTTATGAAAACGTTCAACTCTTTTTCAACTGGAGTCGAAAGGCAAAGTGCCTGGCATGAGCGTGGTGAGTTGAAAATGGCCTATTTTTTTTCTTTTCTTCATTTTTTGACCTGAAAATCCTGCTTGTGTCATATATGCGGCAGTTTGATGCTGGTCCTGTCACTCGGAGATCACGGAGCAAAACGTGTCTGACACAAGTGGAGGTGCAGCAGGCGGTCAAAACCGCGAGTGTGTTTGTAAGGGGGTGGGCGGTCAAAGTGGCTCGCAAACCGCCGCTAAACAACAGCAGAAGAAGAAGAGAGAAACAGAACAAACAAAAACAGGCTGCAGAAGAGTGATGACGTGCAGTAGTAGAGGGCCTGTATGCAGTTGTAGAGGACCCGTATTCAGTAGTAGAGGATCCCTATGCAGTAGTAGAGGACCCCTATGCAGTAGTAGAGGGCCCGTATGCAGTAGTAGAGGATCCCTATGCAGTAGTAGAGGACACGTGTGCAGTAGTAGAGGCCCCGTATGCAGTAGTAGAGTACACATGTGCAGTAGTAGAGGACCTGTATGCAGTTGTAGAGGACCCGTATACAGTAGTAGAGGACTCATACGCAGTAGTAGGGGACTCATACGCAGGAGTAGGGGATTCATATGCAGTAGTAGAGGACCAATATGCAGTAGTAGAGGACCCATATGCAGTAGTAGGGGATTCATATGCAGTAGTAGAAGACTCATGCAGTAGTAGGGGACTCATGCAGTAGTAGGGGACTCATATGCAGTAGTAGGGGAGTCATATGCAGTAGTAGAGGACTCATACGCAGTAGTATAGGACTCAAATGCAGTAGTAGGGGACTCACATGCAGTGTTAGAGGACTCGTATGCAGTAGCAGAGGACCAATATGCAGTAGTGGAGGACTCATATACAGTAGCAGAGGACCCCACTTCAAGTATCTATTAGAAGTGCCGCAGCCTCGTGCCAACGTTCCATCCTTTGTGTCGATGTCCCTGCTCTGAAAGACGAACGCGAGTGGTGAGCGGCGAGTTCTGCGAGATCACGCTCAGCTGTGAACGTTTTAATATGTCCGAGTTTGAGTGGAACAAAATGAGCCCCGACCAGTGCGAGTTACATGTTCTATTAATGTGTTGATTTTGTACTTTTATAGCATGACAGATGATTCTCAGTTTTGCACCCGATTGTTTCCTGTTGCCTTTTCGAATATGACCCCTGGTCGTATTTTCAGTTCACCATCGACCGTTTCAACACGCGACAGGCTGTTGCCGACCACTTCTTTTGTGGCCTTTTTTCGCCCCGTTGTACCGGACCATGACCCCCAAAACCGAGACACCGTGACCTCTGCGCACCGTTAGCAAACGCTAGAATCTGTGGCCTTTGAGAACAACGCGGCAACTCTGCGATGTCACCCGCTCTGGCCTCTGAACGCTCTGTCAAAAATAATTGGGATCCTCCTTCTCCCGGGCGATCAGCCGCTCCGCCACGTCTCACGAAAAATCGGTCTGTTAGCTTATGGACGGACAAGCGGAAAAAAACAACCCGCGCAGCTTTTAATTATAGGCAAAAAAAAAAAGCGGAGAGCAGGTTGGATGAAAACGGCAGGCAGTTTTAATATTTTACTTTTGAGAGGAAGCCGGCGCCGACGCCGCTCGCCGGGTCCCCCCACCCTCTTCAGCCGTTAGCTGCGCGCCGAGGATGCTGCCGTCTCCGGGACGAGCGCGGGAATCTCTCCCAGTCGCTCTCTTGATCTCGGGATTGAGAGATGGCAGGTAATTCCTTTGTGCTGACAGGCAACAGCGGTTCCTCTGAAGAGGAGGAATCGCACTTTGTAATGAGCTACCTCTCCACCACCCCCCTCCCGACCCCGCTCCCCCCCCACCCGAACCGCCCCAAACAGGCTCAGGAGATCGGGCAGAAGTGGTAGCAGCGTGGGAGCTGACACGCGGGGGGTGGGGGGTATGATGGGAATTAAAGTGCCCGGGTGCGGCGGAGAAACATCACAAGTATGATAATGCCTCTTTTCTTCGGTGCCGAGTGGTAACTGTTACGACTGCAGACTTTTTTTTTTTTAGCGCCGCGTTCAGCCGGCGAATCGGCTCGGCAACACAGCCGGGGATATGTGTCATTTCTCCCCGCAGACAAATGTGCTCTCAGATCTCTTAAATGTCGCAAAGGTATTAAGCTTAATGCTCATTTTGCCAGCTAAAACCGGATGCCGGCACCCCTCTGTGCGACTGTGCTTCACCGTTTTTTTTTTTTTTTTTAATTTTTTTTTCTACCCTCCTACCCCCCCGCCCTCTCCGGTGTGAACTTCAGAACTAGATCTCAGCTTCTAAATATTAGATGTGGAAATGATATTTGAGTTCATTCGGTGGTAAACAATGAGCGGGGGAGAACAAAAAAAAAAAAAAGGCGGCGAATTAAACCTACCGAAACCCCCTGGAGGCAATTTCATTATTTCAGCCATGAACAGGGGGGGAAAAAGAAGAAAAAATAAAAAAGGTGTTTACGAAAAAAAAAAAAACACCAGCACTTTAAAATTCACTAATTAATTACTGGCAAATCAGATGAGTTCCTCTGAAGTGGCACGGTAATTAGTTGTTCCCTTTTTTTTTGTTTTTTTTGTGTGTCATGGATTTATTTTCACATGGCTTGAGAATGATAAATTATATATCTCGCATGCCGGGGTTGTACTTGAAACGAAATCTTAATAAGAAAAAAAAAAAAAAAAGGACATTATGGCTTCTGGCGACGCGATCAGAGGCAGGACGGGTCCCCGGAGGGGTCAATTACGGCGCCGGAGGGGTCTTTTCTGATTCGCCGCTGGCTCAAAATGGAAGCCAGTTAGGACAGGTGGAGGAACAGGTAGAACCCTTCCCGTTGGGTAATAAGGAGGCGTGCGGCACAGATGATGCTAATAATAGCACCGGCAACTGCGCCATGAAGCCCTCTCGCATGATGGGAGGCACCCTTGACCTCACGTGCCGCCCCGGAAAAAGCGAGATCTCTGCGACGGCGAGACACGAACCACCTTCTGTTGAGCGTGACAGAGACTGAGAGGGTTACGTTTGAGCACTGGGGGTTGAAGTGGGGGGCCGGGGGGGCAGTTGGATGATCTCAGCCTGGTGGTTATCCACAACAAATCCACCACTCGGCTCCCCCTCTCGTACAGTAACGACCCGGGAGCTGATACCGATGGCGCACTCGGCTGGAGGGCCCCGTGCGGAAAGTGTCTGCTCTGGACAGGAGTGGCAAGACGCGTCACACATTTCTTAACTTCTTTTCCTCTGATACGTGAGCCGGCGCCGGCTGGCGGAGGAGCAGCAGCGCAAAGAATGAAAAAAATCAGCAGAGGAACATCCAAGGGAAAACAAATCAGGTCAGCTGGACTTGATTATGTTCACCCCCTCGTCCAGTTCATGCTCCTCGTAATGTCCTCCAGACGCATGGCAAAGCCCGGTTGACCCGATTCATTTCCCGGAGACACCCGCGACCCGGACCAGTGAGGATACGCACAGACGTGGTCAGAAGGGCGATGAACGCGGAGTAGGAACGCGGCAGAGGACACATTTGCATGTCAAATACTGGTGTTTTTCTCGGGCAAACTTTGACCGACGATTGAAATTTGTGCGCCCGAATCCACCAGCTAAAAAAATAAAAAAATAAAAAAAACAGAAAAAGAAAGCTATTGATCAAATGTGGGCTAAGCTGGGAAAAAAAGTGGTTTTTGCTGTGGTGGTGGTGGAGGCGGCGGCAGCAGCAGCAGCAGCAGAGGTCCTGCGTGAGAGGAGTGAGTGATGACCAGGCTGCAGGCGCGGCATGCACAAGCGCCGGCGTCCCGGCTGCTTGTGTGCTGGGCCTCGTTACGCCGCTGAGCCTCTCGCTGCTCCGCCGAGCGCGGCCACGCTTGTTAGCGGCGTCGGCTAATCCCGATGATCAGCTGCTTCTCAGCAGCCGTTTCCCGCGCGCCGCCGGTGATCACGCACAGTTGAACTGGCGACCGCGAGGCGTCTTTGGGACACTCGCGCCTCCGGGAACAATCGTGTTAATGGCCCCTCGGCTGAAAAATGAGTTGCATTCACACTGATCAGCCGTAACATTATGACCACCGCATGTTCACCATAATGCACCATTACCGCAGTAAATTCTCTTCTTTGCATACTTTCATATGAAAAGGTAGGTTGTATATGAGTAAAACACCCAACCAAATCCCAATATTTTTCTTTATGAAAAATGATTAGAAGGTTAATTAAGTATTGTGATTTTTTTTTTTTTTAAACATAATTAGCGTCCAAATCACAAGCTCGCTGAATCTAAAGGTTAAGGATGAATTGTGGGATTCAGGCTGTTGATTAAAAGCCTCCAGGTGTCACGTAGGCGCGCGGCGTAGTTTTCAGTCTGCAGGTCACAACTGTTGAATATGAAAATCGGAATTCCATGTTAATTTGTTTTCCTCATGTCGTTCTGCAATTAGCATCATTATGTGCACGGTTTAACTGCAGCCTGTGAAATGTACAGAGTTCACCGTCTCGCAGCTGTTGCCTTTATCCATTAAAACTGAAAATTATTATTATTATTTTTTTTTTAATATTTGAAACATGCATGATTGATAAAGAATCGAAAAGATAAGTTATGGAAAGATAGTGTCACGTTTCTGGTTGATTCCTTTTCATCCAATTCCTGAACAGAACTACTGGCATTTCACTCGGAGCAGCTGTCAGTAATGATGTAGCAACCTCTTTTTAAAGCATTAAAAAAAAAAAGTTAAATTAAAAAAAAAGGAAACTGAACACACATTCGTGAGATAGAACTGTCAAAAATGACAGACTACCTTTGGGAAAAAAAAATCATTTGACATTTACTTGCTTTTCTTTAGTTTTGTTTGAGTCCCATCTACTAACACTGGGTAGACAGGGTTTATGACCTATACCGCGACCAGCCACCAGAGGGAGATTGAGATTTCTTTGGTTCCGATTTTGGAAGAGCAGGCATTTCATCGATTTTCAGATGTGGTCTATAATTGATCCGAAAAAAGGTTGTCATGGCTGTCAAAGATGGTTAAAAGAGGCCAATGGTTAATGTTAATGCTAAGAAAAATGACAATGGGACAAAACGGATGAGGCAAAGAAGGCAGACCGGCGGGAAAGGACTGAAGTATCTCACCCATGATGCTGCAGCCGTGATTGGCGGATCAAGGCACCTGTACTGGGGTGCCAGGTGAACCAGAGGAAGTGTGAACGCACTACAAATGGAATATGGCAGCATAACTATCTCCTGGTTTCAAATCCAGATGAGAGAATTGCACAGAATCCCTAACCAAATGCTTAAATGCTCTAGAACCAGTTGAGCAGAACCCGCAAACGCAGCTTCAATGTTCCGTTAGGTTCCGACATCACACAAGGTCCGTATAAACTCAAAGGGAATTAGTTTGACACAAAAACCTCTTATTCATTAAAACGTCCATTAAATCATCAAATGAAATTTAAAAGTAGTGAAGAAATGTATGAAAAAAAAAAAAATCCCAATCGTTACCCGAGAAAAGAGTCGGCCGTCGATTCAAAGTGAGATCGCGTTTGTGGAGCGGCGTTCCAGGGGCATCGTGGGTGTTTTGGGTTGTTTTTTTGCTTTTTTTTCACGGTGATAAAAGGGATGAAAGAATGACTGACGTCATCGGGAAAGATGCTCATTTTGCTTTAAAGGTCATTTTTATTTCAGTTCAGTTGTGGGGAGAGTGAGTGGTTCGGAGGGCTAAAGAGAGTGAGGGGTAAAGAGAGGTGAAGAGGAAGATGAATAGAGGCAGCATGTAGAGCTTCGGAAGAGGGAGGCTTCGCTTTTGAAAGAAAAGAAAAGAAAAAAAAAAAAAAACGTTTTTTTTCTTCCAAAAGAAAACACTCGATCCCAGCAGGTCCCGGAAAGTTACGGTGATCTCACAACTTCATACTTTCCTTGACACGCGTCACACTTTTCTTGGTTTTCCAGTCGGGACGTGCCAAAAAAAAAAAACTGAATGATTGCAATGTCTGTCACCGTCTCATCGTCATTCCGATCTATGCTAGAACATAAAGTAACAGGTGTCAAATGTGGTCTCAGCATCCAAATTCCTGTTTGATTGAACACTTTGGATTAAAGTTATTAAAAACATCCAGAAATGTTCCCCGGAGGAAGAAAAACAAAACAAAAAAACGACTGATTCTGATAAAAAAAACAAAAAAAAACTATATTTGGCTTATGCAAGAGGAACACGTAACGACACAGGATACAGGAATAAATGCGGAACCGTGCCTTTAAAGTGTCTCTTTAGCGAACATTAAGTGTTTATTCACTGACTAAAACCCCCGTGAGCAAAACTGAACTGATTCTGAACTGTGAAAATTTGTTTTATTCCAAGCGCCTTTAATCCCAGTTTACATCAATCCATGAAAAATTAATATCCCACTTCATTTGTATGGGCTGACAAAACAGCGCAGACACGTCTCATGATAATCTAGTGCCACTGCAACAGCAAAATAAAACACCGCTCAGTGAAATCTGAATATCATAATCCTCGTGAAGGGAGCGTTTATTGCAGCACTGCTGCATTATACGACGTTTGCTAATCGAGTTGTTACCGCAAATGACAAGAGAAAAACAAATTAAGCTTCTGACACTGCAATGTGACACCGTTAGATAACTCGTGACATAATCGACAAATGCCCGACAAAGTATGAGGTTATTACCAGCCTGTTTCCGTGAAATACATCATATTTACACTTTGGGTCTGAAACGCAATTATAAAAATGCGACACACTTCTATTCGTCAATGGGCCCATTGTGCTCGGAGGGAGTTAATGGAGAGAGGATGACATTAAAGTTTCTGTTCATCCGACGAAATGATCCGTATCCATGCGCTGGTGGGCGGGGTTTACGGAGGGTTTGGGTGGCGCTGGAAAATGGGGTCAACTGACTTGATGCGGGGTTGATCAAAAAATTGCTTAATAATGAAAACTTTGTACAAAACAGACTCAGAGTTGGGTATCAAAACTATTTTAAGCAAGAGAATGAACGAGTAAAAACCTGCTATGTTCATGCATTTAGGAGTGAGTAGCTTCGACTAATAAACTACTATAAACTTGAATTAATAAACTGAAGCAAATCAAAGATACTACACATACGATATTAAATAAATTTGAAAGAATCAAAGTATTTGTTTTACTTTTTTAGTGTGTGATCATCCGGCTTTTCCTAACCACTAAACTTTTTTTTTATTTTCATTAAATTGTTCTTCAATTTTCCTGCAGACAACGCACAAACTTAATTAGCTGACATCAAAGCTGAGATATACCTTATAATATTTTGAAAAGTATAAAAGTTAGAACAAAAAAAAAAAGAGGTTGACTGGGTCCCAATCTGAGCTGAAAAAAACATTTTGAGAGTTGAATCGCTTCTGTAGCACAAACGGTACGGAAGATATACTGTGGCGAAAAACACAGACAAGAAATAATTAGAAACCGCGTGCGTGAATGGAATTACTGAATGCTGAAATCTGCTGGAGTGAATGCTAAAAAGGCGCTTTTGAAGGACTGTGCCGTCACAAAGTTGAGACGTGGACACAGCTACAGCGGTATGATGTCATTCATTTTGAAAATAAACTGACAGCTCTTGATAAGGATTATCAAAAAGCTGAATAGAATTCCAGTGGTCGAGAATCTCGTGAATAGTTTCGGGCTTTAATGGAGTGTTTATGTTAGAGTATGATGAAGCAGTTGGATTTCAAAGTGAAAGATAAAAGATTTGAAGAATCTCTTCATTAATTTATGTTGTAATTTTGTTTTGTGGAAAAAAAAGATGAACATTTTAAAGAGTATAAAAGGTAGAAATAAAAATGTAGAAATGGGTCCCAGACTGAGCTGGAAAAGCTGTCTGTGTTGGTGTGGGTTCGCCTAGCTTGCGTGGGGAAGGAGGAGGAGCTTGCACCCAACAACGGATACAGCCAGTACCTAGTGACCCAGTGATGGTTTTTCCGTCACAAGTACTTGTACATTATCTCTACAAAATACATGTCTCAGCCAAGGACTCTTCTCAACTCTGCCGCGGGCATGACACATGAACACGATTCCTTGGTTCCACTCTCACAAACGCTTATCAAAAAGCATGTGACGCTCCAGCTGTGTGGTGAAAGTCCGAAGTTTGGGCACAAAAACATTTGGTTAGGTACTGGGGAAGTAAATGAAACAACAAATCTTACTTTTCCTGTCTAGACTTGCTAATACTATGAAATGATCAGCTGCCTACCAATGCAATTACCATTAAAATAAATTTGCCTTGTGACTGAGAATAAAAAAAAACAAAACTTCCCATCTCAACTTCCATAAAAAAAAAGCAACTGCTGCAACTCATAACTAGGAAAATGGCCTGAGTTTGCATTCTCCCTTGGTTTCATGTTGTGCACTGAACACACACACTCACACACACACACACACACACGTCGCCGTCACGTCTCACCCCAGCGAGCGAGGCAGGTTGCGGAATTTGCGACAGCGTAATGGGCGGCAAAAAGCACTCTGCTGGTCATTAACGGACGCCGTAGCTCGGGGACGGGAAGGGACGCGCCGAACAGGCGTCGCTGTCCATAACATTATAGGCTCCGGACGGAATTATTCCAATTCTAATTACTCTAATTATTCTCATTACCTGCGCCACGTGGGGGTCGGATTTTCGCCCAGGTTTGTCTGTCTGTTGGGATGATTACTCGAAAAGTTACAAATGGTTTGGTGGGGTTTTTTTTTTTTTTTTTTTTTAATGTTTAGGGTTTGGCAAGCGTAGACGGGCTGGGCGTGTGTGTTTTGCACGACAGAAGGACTTGCTCCTCTTTTAGAGAGTTTAGCAACGACGAGGTGTTCAAGGTAGATTAGCTGGATAAAGTGAAAGTTTGGGGGATGAGCTGGTAGATTAGCGCAACACCCGGCGGAATCGCAACTGTGACATCCCAACACTGCAAGCAGACTCTGACGCGAGGATCAGACAAGCTCGGCAACTCCAATCCAAACGACAGCATTTGGCAAGCAAGGGAAATTATGGGAATTAACAGGAATTTATGGGAATAAAACAGAAATTTACAAAATTGAAGGATGGCCCTCAACAGGGAACTTAAATATAGTTGGGGAAAAAATATTGTAGCATCATCTTGGCTAAAACAAGCAGATTTAATGCAAGTATACGCCTCGATCACGTGCACACAGCACTGCTTACTACAGGGCTACTCAGGCCACGCCCCCTGCGTGCACTGTGCACGCCTCCATCACATGCACAGATGATTGCTTAAACCCTGGAGGCCACACTTTTGAGCCCAAAGCACAAGACTACTCAAGCCACATAGTTGAGCCTGCCGATTAAATAAAGTCAAGTAAGTTTCTTATAATAGCATGGAGTAAATATATTTGATCTATAATGGTAATACTGCAAAACAAATAAAAATCTATTCATACAGTAGCTAGCTAGCTGGTAAGTTAGGTGCTAAATGTAAGCTAGTTTTCATTTCATTGACCATTTAAGAGGCTAGCTTGTTATAGCTACCTACACTTAGCTATAGTTAATTCCCATAAATTCCCAATAATTCCCATAGAGAATTTCCAATTTGAAATATTTCCGAAATTCCTCAGCTTAACTTCCCATGGTAGGTTTCCGGAAAGTTTACGGAAATTTTCCGCCGCTTTGTAGCCCTAGTTTTAATACAAAAAGACAGCTTCAATAAATGCAGAAAAATGCAAATAATGAGGGATGGCGTATTCACAAAATTTGAAAAGTATGTATACACAGAAAATTCCAGACATTCAGCGGTTCCGGCACACCTCTCGCTTGTACATCCCAAATGATTGTGAAATTGAGCGCCGCTGTACCTGCCGCTCGGCCAACCTCGTCTCTTCCCATAAATCACAGTGCAAATGACTATAAAAACTAATCAGCTGTCACCTATTATCCAAAAAGTAATGGCCGACCGTGATGGAAAACGATGAAAAATGGGAATTTCAGGCTTCAAGACCCATGTGATGGCTGGAAAACAGATCTGACATGAAAGTCTAATCATAGCTGGGTTTAAACGGAGCCAAATATTCCAATTGCATTTGGTTTAAATGAATGAAAATCGACTATATCAACACCTTTCTGAAAGAACAGACCCAAATCAAATGAAATTAAATTTAGAAGTAGAAGGAACGGCATAAACCATTTAATAATCTGAGAGAAAAAAGAACTGCAGCCACACCACCCCGAGCACGCCCGATCCCGTCGGCTCTGGGAAGCTTAGCAAGGCTGGGCCGGGTTAGAACTTGGATGGGAGACCGCCGGGGAATACCGAGTCCTGTAATCCTCCAGCAGGCCCACCACCTGCAGGTGGAACCATATGTGCCTGGTGCGATGTGGATCGGAGGGCAGGCCGGTGCTGCCCCCGGGACCCGGACCCGGATAAGCAGACAAAGACAAACGACCAATCGGAATGCTTTCGGCCCGTGTTCTCTCTGCGCAGTTTCGGAGCCTGTACAATACCCAAAATCCAGGGAATGACTTCTTCTGGAGCCGTAAATCCCACCGACAGCCTGCGCAACTTTGTGAACGACTGGCGCCTCATCCAACAGTTTTGCTTCCATCCCTTGTTGGAAAATTTCATGAGCACCTTCATCCACACAATTTTGGTTTTGCAAGGTCACCGAAAAGGTCTTCTGGTGCTCGTTTTCTCCTCTTCCTCGCCTCCAGCAGGAGCGCATCGCAACTGGGCTGTTGTTTGATTGAAAAGCAACACAGCACTGCAGTCGCTAAGCTGAATGGACGACAAAGCTAATAAAACATGAAATGTAAACACTCTCTCCGCGTATGTCACGACTTCCTGACTGAAGGCTTCAGTCATGGCCGGGCTGGATCACGTCAAATATAAACAGCAGACCCAAAACCTTAATTTCAGATGATTTCTTAATATCAGAATGAAAAAAAAAAAGCACTATGTAAACCCAGCTAATGAGTAGTGGCATATCGGCAGTGATTCAGTGTTTTTGAGGTCCAGGAAAACCCAGATCCGATGCCACGTGAGGAAGAGGCGACGGCGGTTATCAGAGGAACCAGACGCTGTCCTCCTGCCAGCGTGCGATGACAACTCAGACGCGCGGGTTGCTCTTGGGAAGCAGATAAAACGGCGCGGCTCAAACCTTGCGGCTGAATTCACATTCGCAGCGAGCTATGCGCGCGTTTCATTTCACTTTGCACGCGACAAGCGGGCTGGACCGACTTGAATTTGCAGAACTTGATGTCAGAGCCAGGAGGACGGTGAGGGGGCGAGGGGGCGGTCCATGGATGCAAGCAGCGCTGTGCAGAATGGCTGCTGCGTTTGTCTCAGTGTTTGGTGGGTCAGGTCCGTCCGTCTGCAGCTCCCGGGCCACAGGCACACGCCACGCCGCACGCCTGGACGATGCGGCGTGTAATATAAACCGCCGCCAGTGGTGTCCGAGCAGATGGTCCCGTCCCGCCACTGACTTTGGACATCACCTGAGCATGAACACCACTGTCACGCCGTTCTGGCTCCCACAGTCACCCGGTTGTTCACGAAAAACCACAATCATACCACAAACGCACCGTTAGATCATGTAATTGTCATATCACGCATGAGATGATTTTTCACGAGAAGCGGTGTCATGTGGGCCGACGCGTATTTTGAAGGTGCCCCTGTGCCGTTTCAAGCATGTCTGAAAGCAGTTTGGATCGGTAAGAATCAAGTTTGTTTTGGTCAGGATTAACCAGTGCATACATGACCTAGAGGCCAACCGTCAATCATGGTCCCCGCTTGATGTCCGTTCCCAGCACGACCCATCGCGATGCTGACCCAGGCCTGTGGCACAATCATTTGCACGCTGACGGAGTAGAAAAATGCACATAGGCGGCTTCATTCTTCCTCAAATTTTAAGTACCAGATGATCTCATCCCATAAGGCTTGTATTGTGGGCCCCCGGCTGTGATTGGGAGGTACCAAACCAGTTGGCCGGCTCCCTTTGGAAAGCCCCTGTTGTGAGGTGTGGTGCGGACCTGCAATGGCACCGACCAGTTGTGAGTCCTCGCCGTCTTCCTTCATAGTTTAGCACATCATTCCACAATGATTGCTCTTGGCAATCATAAGCCAGTCATCATCTCGGGCCAATAAAACTAGTGTGATCCCCGAACACACACACTCCCTTCAATCTCGGCCGGAAGCAACGTCGTCCAGCAGCACCAAAGCAGCCATTGTTTAGCAAGTGGGCATGTTTACGCATCCAAATTGCCACCCTCTCTACTGAATTAGAGATCATCCAAGGGATCAATAACATATCAGATATGGCTTTTTTCCCCGAGCTCATATGCTCATTCAACACTCTCTTCCTGGAGGAAATGGATCTCCGTCTCGATATCACAAACTATATCCCTGCTATGGCTCAGTGAGTGGGGGATATCTTGTCCTAAAATTAGTTTAGCCGGCTCTCTTTGGAGTGTTCTGATGTTAAACATCATCCATAAAAATGCGTCAACTATTGTGGCGCATGAACAATCAAAATTATGCTTGTGTATGCTGTTGTGTAGCACACACAACATTTTAATACATAGGCAGCGTTTACACATGATGCCCACTGAGGTGGCCAAAACAAACACGAAAAATATACCAGAAAATGCTTCCTACGGCAAATTACCGGATCACTCGACACAAGAAGTTGCAAAAGCAACCTGGCAGAGGAAACTGAGCAGTATGCGTAAAGGTGAAGGACCCGTCCGGAGCAGCTGGGGCCGAAAAAACTGGCGGGAAACGAAACAAAGACGGGAAGTAAGTTGATGGCGCAAAGAAGAGAAGACAAATTACAAAATAAAATGAGAAGGGACTCGGAATCCCAGACGGACAAAAACCTGGAGAGGGAGCAGGGAGGTTTACGCTCTCCCTTTTTTTGCCTCTAGTTTGTAATTAAAAATTGAAAAAAAAAAAAAAAAAAACATTAGAAATTGTATCCTGAAAAGTTAACAAATTAAACATTTAGCTTTTTTTTTTTTTTTTTTTAATTAATTTGACCCAGAATGCTGTATTACAAAGCTATTAGTTATTGCCTGCTCCGAGGCAAAATGGGCAATTAATTTCCTTTGAAGACACTAAAAGGGATAGCAGAAGGAAGATGAATATTAAGGGACAATAACAACAGCTCTGAATGTATGTCGTATGGATTTAGCTCCCTCGCTAATGGTTCAATTTTGGGGCTTCAAACACTCCATCACGGTGATGCAAATAAGATGAGGCAGCGAGATCACAGCGTCTTTCCTCTCCGCTTGTACTGGCTGCCTGAGCTGTCTCGGCGCCGCAGGAGGGGCGGGCCTTTCGGAAGTGTCGACTGGAGAAGCGTGCGGCGTGCTAACCAGAGGTACCAGAGAGAGCGGTTCCAGTAAGTTGCTACTGACAAAAGAACCACTTGGCGGCGCAGAATTACATCACATCCCATTTAAAAAACAAACTTTAAAAAAGCTATATACCATGGATCTTTTCTAAGGTTTACTGGGTTTCCTTGGCCCATCCTCCATACTCCTTGGTGAAATTAGGCTTGGTAGTTCTTCCCTAACCCAACAAACAGTGTTTGAAATGGACATCACAATGTTTGGGTTTGTCCATTTTGGGCTACTGGAGGCCTCCTTGAAAGAGGTACTTACCTCGACATGAAGAGCTCATTCTAAACTCATAAATATGCAAACCACTCTTACAAAACCTTAGTTATGTATATCATATTCCAGTTGGGTCAAAGGATCCCTCCAAGAATGACACACTGCACCTTCTCATAACAACATATTTAGACCTGCTAAATCGTCTTTCCTTCCGTACTAACACATCAAATGGCAGCATTGCTCCTCATGATGAACCCACACTGCTACTGCCAAACCCTTCAGCTTCATCCGGCTTTAGGGGGCTTTATTACTAGCGATTTTTTGTTCAGCTGGCCAACGCACAACTCAGCTGGTTTCAATTAACGCGCTCAGAAAAGAAAAAAGAGAGAGAGAGAGAGAGAAAAAAAAAGAAGTCACGACGCACAAATGGTTCAGCACTGAATGGCGCCAAAAGTTGTCAATTAGCTGGTAATCCTCGTGGAGTAGTTTAAAGAGCTGAGTATTTCCCCCAGGAGCTGGAAGGAGCGCAGAAACTGCTCAACGCCTGATTATTGCAATTCACCAGAACCCCAAGAAATTCCTAATCATTAAGTTAATGCGTCGCCTAATGAAAATGGTACATCCTCTAACAGGTTTTTTTCGTGGCGGCCTTATTATGTAAAAGTGGAAATTGGATAAATCACACGGGAGCCTTCCTGGTAAGAAATCCCCCCCCCCTCTCAGTTACTGTCCTTCAGTTGCAGCTCAGACGAGAAATTGCATTCTGGGAAGCGCACGTCCGGGCAGAATCTGCTCAAAGGCATTGATGGTTGTGCGCTTGCATGTGTGAAGAGTGGAGAAAAAAACAAAAAAAAAAAAACAGTGTCTGAAAGAAGAAGAGAAGTTCAAACGCTGCATCAAAAGATGTGTTCGTTGTTTGACTCCGTGCCAGCACCCCCGGGGTCCATCCTCCGGTGACCATGAATACCCCCAGCACATATTTTATGGAAATTCATGAAATTATCTTGCGTTAAATGTTGATAATTTGATCTCAAGATGGTGCCAGAAGAATAGCCATCATTAGGCCCTTCTGCCTGGAGGAAACCTTTCAGAGTTCGAGGAAGTTTTGAAGAAACTACCCCCTTTCTTTGGTGGGGATTCGGGGGGGTTGGGGTGGAGGGGTACCCACTTTAGCGCCTGGAGCTTCTAACTTTTCAAACTGCATTCAAGAACCTTTTTGTTCCTTCTTTTAGGTGCGTTCCAAGCAGAGAAGAGGAACCCTCAGTCACATTCTTAAGTGTGCAATGACTGAACTGTGGCAGCACTGCCAACCACCATGTTCCATACACAACTGCTACTAGCTTAAGCCTCTGAAAACGCACCACAACACCTCTCGCAAGCCTCCGCTCCGCCAGTTATTACCATGAAACCTTCTCACAACCTCCTCCATCTCCACAGTAGGCACTTCCTCTCGCGAGAGCTCCTAAACTGCCCCGGTCAGAAAACGGCACTGGTGGCGGAACATTTCCGAACAAAAGGGCCGTTTGATGGCAAGAAAATGTTCCAGTACATAGAAAACACTAAAATAGACGACAGCAAGTCGTTCAAACTTAGGATGGAGATCCCCCCATGCCGCACTCCTGCAAACCGAGCGTGAGCGTCGCCCACCGCATGTAATCCACTGAGCCATCCATTTATAGACTGTAGAGATTATAAAGTTTAGAACGCAGCAGTCAGAATGACCGTCTGCGGCGGTTCTGGCACAATTCCAAACTTCCGAGTTCCACGCGAGCACAGCCGCACTTTGATGCGCGATGGTCTGAGGAGACGCCTGAAAGAAGCACCAGAGATGCAAATCCTGCCGCGCCGACTCTTTCAAGAAAGTTGCTGAAAAATTCAAAAGATCCGTCTTTGTACAGTCGAACAAGTCTGCCACTGCTGGGGAAACGCTGCGAAAAATTAGAATGTGCACGCACATTTAAGCGGGAATAACAGAGGATTGTTACTTAGCCGGTTTACTCTGGGTTTTCAACATTTTAAAGGACAATATTCCGTGTGTTAATGTGATGTAATGTTTGTGCATGGAAAGTTATGACGGGGAAAGATGGAGTAATTGGAAATTAGACGTCATCCGTACTTAGTCGCAGTAATAGGTGCAGATGCAGGTTGCTCACGGCAACCGAGACGAGCAGGCCGACAGCCTGACTTCTGCTGGAAGGCAACGCTGTGCACACACTCTTGTGGGTACGGAACAATATTTCCCACACAAGCGAAAACACACACAAGCAGGCAGAAGTGCAAACAGGCCTTGTTCTCAAAACACCCGCAAGCGCGCCGCGGCCGTATAGACACACACATGCGCGCGCGCACGCACACACACACTCGCGGCAACAGAAAAAAATGTATACACAACGCGGCTGAATCTCGCACATGAAAACACCTACACAGGTGCACGCGCACACAACACACACACGCGCGCGCGCACACATACAGATTCAGCGCTTGTCGTTCTCCAGGCAGCTGGTGCTGGCAGACTCGGCGCTTTCAAGTCTTCTCCGCAGAGACGGGGAAACACATGCAAGGCTATCCAGCAGCCAGCGGACTCTCGAACTTGACTGTGAAATTTCATGAGAATAAAAAAAAAAAAAAAAAAAATTACAAATGAAATATGAAGAACAATCTGCGGCGCATTTAACGGTTACAACGATTCGGTCACTCGTTTCATCTAAATTCCGGCACTTGTTCACAGCCAATTTGTGCCTCCTAAGTGCTTGTTATTAAGCTTCTCCTCGGGGTGGTGGAGTCGTATGGGAGGAAGAACAAGAGGAGTGGGAGGCAGCTGCCGTGTAGGAGTCGTGCTAAAGTAGTGTAAGACTATCCGGATGGAAGCGTGGTGCGTTTGTGTGTGTGTGTGTGTGTGTGTGTGTGCGTGTGCAGGGAGCCGTTGCAATTAAGTCTTTTTATTTTGTGCCGCAGCGACGCCTGCAAGCCACAAACGGCAGCTTGCCGGTTGCTGCTAACAATGCGCCACGCCTTGTGCCCGGCGGACGATGGGCTGGGACGCAGCGTCACGCGTGGCGACGTTGTGGATGAGCCCCGCTAGCTAGCTAGCCAGCTTCGGTCTGCGAGCGCCAGGTGCAGGTGCCGGTGGGGGCGGTCGTCTGCTGCGTTTCGGGTGACGGGAGGTTCCTAAGAGAGTCGGGTCATCGAGAGTCGGGTCTTCGAGTCACATGAGTTGCCAGGTCAACGCCTTTCCAGTGCCGGTCCAGTCGCCCGTAGACAAACATCTGCTTTAGCCCTCCGCTAACTCGAAATTTGACAAAGTGATAACATGACTTCTCCAGACTTTCCAAATGTCAATGTCGACTTAATTCAACCCTCCTATTATCATTTGGGTCGACCTGACCCCATTCAATGTTTAATGTCTCTAAACGGATGAGTGACATCATTAAGTTATTCATCTTGCTTCATATTTAATGAGTTTTTTCCTAATTTAATGTTTTATTTAAAGGACTATTTAGGCGGTCAACAAACAAGCATAAAGTGCCCGGCACGTAAACTTGGGGTAACAATTTTAATTCTAATCGTTTTTCCGGAGGTTTTAAATTGTCGGGGTCAAATTGAGCCCCAGGGATAAAAGAGGTTAGCAAATTTGAAGGTGACAGGAGGGTATCCAACTTTTTGCAGCCGTTGTCGGCGCCGTGGTGAGGCCCTCTGGCGTGACCGCGTTTTTTTTGTTTTGCTTTTTTTTTTTCAAAAGGGGAGAATTAACATTCACTGAGTGGCTGAGACGTCCCCAATCGGAACCTTTAAGCTCTGCGCAGTGGGCGGGGCTTCTTGCTGGGCGAGGGAGCACACAAACAAGTAAGAAGGCTGGTAGCGGGGGCGGGGGGTTAGTGAGTGAAAAGAGTTCACGGAGATGAAGACTGGCACGTTCGCTCGTCGCTCCTGCGCTCTGATAGGCCGCCTCTCGTGCTCTGATATTTGGCGTTTCTAACAAACAAAATCGTTGTTGGGGCCTGATAACAGTTGTATCAATACATCTATTGACCTTATGAGAACTGACCCGATTATTGACTGGAGGTAGTTGATTTTGTGCCAGCGTAAGCTCCTTCTCTCTCTCTCTATCCATCCGTGTGTGTGTGTGTGCGCGTGTGTGTGTGTGTGTGTGTTTCGCGTTTTCCACCGTTTGCAGCCGTTTGAAGAGTTTATCTGGAGCCATTTTCCATATCCGGAAACCACAGAACAGAAGCTAAACTGCGAAACAAATTAGATTAAGCTAATTGTTTATTCATCGGCGTTTACATGAATAACATTGCGCGCAAGGTTAATTATCCCAATAATATATGCGCGCGTAATCGCCAAAGATCATGCCTTTTGATTAGCCACAACCGCCCTTCCGCCGCGCTCTCCCAATTACACACGTGACAAATGGCAGGTGACAGTCGGCCGTCTCCGCCGGCTTGTGTTTACACAGGAACCCCGTGAACCCCCTTTTTACACTCGCAGCTTAGCGGTGACATACAGTATAAGTCACCGGGTTTACAGCTGACAATAAAGTCACGGCTCATAAATCATCGTGCCACGCCGCAGCTGTTCCGCCGCGCGCCGTGACAGCGGGCGATAAAAAAAAAGAGAGAGAATGTCGGCCGTTTACCGACTGTTCATTAACATCTCACAGCGTAGTCGACCCGCCGCCAAAAAAAGAAGAGAGAGTGAGAAAATAGATAAGAACGTGGTGTCAGTCAGTGAGGGAGTGAGCGACGCCGCGATGCCGGAGGACGCCGGGATGTCGCGCGCGTTTCCGCCGCCCCGCGTCATTAGTATTGCTTTGCGATGACGGCGCCTGACACTTGACAGGCAAAGGTCTTCTCCCTCCGTCATCCCAGGAGAGCACGTGCGACAGCCCGAGGTCTAACTGACTGACGGAGGGCGCTGAGACACACACACACACACAAGCAAAAACACACACATGCGCGCGCGATAAGCAAAGACGGCAAACAAACTCGAGCAGCGACGGAGGGAACGGGCACATGGCACAAACCGCTCCGTCTGTTTGGACAGCAGTCGTTCGCCCTCGCCGCCGCCGCCGCCCCCCCCAGAGCCCCCGGGTCCCGACCTCCCACGCCGCCGCAACCCCCTCCAAAAAGCTTTGGAATGGCAGCAGAAAACAGGAGGAGGTGGAGGGGGGGTGGGGGCAAACAGGCTCTGTGCTGGCGTGCCAAGTGGCGACGGCCGGTGGCACGCGGAGGAAGGTGCCAAAGCTTGTCAAACACGAGGCGCCCATCCAATCCAATCCAATCCAATCCAGTCCAGTCCAGTCCAGTGGCGGCGGCGGCGGCGGCGCTGGCTGCCACTCACTTCACCTGCACGAGAGGTGGCGGCGCTGCCAGGACCTAAAAGCACCAGCCTTTCTGAGATGTAAAGGCTGAAAATCGCAGGCGCGTGCTGACGCGTAGGCAGAGGAGGAAATCAGATTACATCCTGACTATTAGGCTGAAGTTCTTCATGCTTTTTTTTTTTTTTTTTTTTTTGCTGAGATCTGACTTTGAAGTCGGATGAAATGTGACATGATTGTTCAGGCTGAGGTCGCTTTGGCCCGCCAAGCAGTTCGGTTCGGTCCGCTTTTTTTTGGGGCGTTTCCATTTACGATAGTTGGATGGTACCAAAGAAACCGTACCCTTATGATTTTTGGGAACCCCCTCCGTTGAGGTACCTGGCACACTGACCCCGTACCTGAAGGGTGGAGCTCGACACGCTGCAGTTGCCGATTGGTCACAAACATCCGAGATGCCATGAGTGGAGATTCCAGACTTTTCGTCAGGGAGGAGACGGAGCGGGAGCTGAAGGGAGCAGCGAGGAACCGGAAGGTTCTCCAGCTGGTCTCTCAGAGAGGCTGCGGAGGGCTTCCAGCCGACGGCCGAGCGATGTAGGACCAGAAGCTAAAAGCTCTGCAGTGATTATCGTCTGATTAGAGACCACAACAGCCGGAGCTGGTGTGTGTGTGCAGAAAGACGTGGAGGTGGTCCCACATGATGACCATCGGGAATAAACCCCGCCTACCATGTACGATACCGCCTGCGGTGGAAACGCTAGCTAGCTCCAGGGCTTATCCGTTCCGATGCGTAACGGACCGAACCGAACCACTTGGTGCAAATGCTACTTGTGAAGAACATTAGATATTTATCCGAAATGAAAGCGGCCCGGGGCTGATGCGGAAAAAAAAAATCTGATTTGTGCTGTTCAGACTGTCATAACATTAAAAAAAAGAGATATATGGGTCACTTATGGGCAAAAAAGTTGGATTTGGGCCATTTCTGCCTGCAGTGTGAACGCGGCCTCAGACCCTGCGCTCAGAGAGTCGAACCTCCAGCTCTCCGTGGATCCCCCGCTCACCGAGGCAGCCGACTCGTGCTGCAAATAAGAGGAGGCGTTTTGCTGAAGCGGTGAAATGAGCGTGAGCAACGTTTCCATGACAAACGCGCCTCTGATTGTAATCGGTGTTGGCTTCAACGCCGAGACGGTTCGCTGCGATATTTAGGGGGAGAGGGGTGGTGGGGGGCGGGGGGGGGGGGCACCTGGGGG